>CM021784.1:3197222-3318211 GCA_011076525.1 Nettapus auritus
AAAAAAAAAAAAAAAAAAAAAAAAAAAAAAAAAAAAAAAGTAAAACTATCAGAAAGCAAGTAAATACATTAAAAAAAAATCATCAGGGGTCTATTTTCTATCTACCACTATAGCCGGCCTACACAAAAGCCATAAAACGTCCTGCCCAAACTACTGGGGCAACTGTGTTTTGATGCAGTCACCACCATGTTTGACCAAAGGAAGGCTTGTCATAAAGCTACGCCCTACTTCAGGCAAAACTTTCTGCCCGGAAAAATCTCAAATTACCTTTGGGTGAATAATCTCAAATTACCTTTGGCTCTAGGAAGAAAAAATGACTGTTTAATCTGGTTTGATTCACTGAACTATTATGCTAAGTGGGAAATTTTATTTGTCAAGGATGAGCACAACAACTTGAATCAAGATCTGAGAAGCCTCCCGCACTTATGGCTCCTTGGGCTGCCTGAAGATGGCTCACTTTCTTAACTGCCTCATGGCAAGTCTTTAGAAATCCAAACACGGATCTCAGCGGCACTCTGCAACCAGAACAACGCCAGGCATGGCCTCAGTGCACACCCAGGTTGTGTCCTGTCCAGCCCATCCAGGAGAAGGGTGGGTGACACCAGGCGAAGGGTGGGTGACACTCATGTGCCTGGGCACCATGAGCCGACAGCCCAGGCTGCTCACGGGGACTCAGCAAGATAAATGTCCTCCTCCGCGAGACGAGATACCTATCCCACAAATCACTGCTCTCTTTCCCCCGCACCTTCCCTTCCTTCTAACCCGCTTCCATTACTCATCCCCTGGATGAAAATGCAAAGACTAATAATAATTAGACAAGTACAAATAGCTGGATGGTGCTGCGGATGGCATGTTCCACTAAATAACGGGCCGTTACCATACCAACGGGGGGGTCGAGAGCAGGCCTGACGGCACTCGCGGGCGCTCCGGCGGTGGCACCTCATCTGTTATCCCGCTCCTGGCTCCGGCCTCTCCGAGGCCCATGGTGCTGCCCAGGCCTCGTGCCCCATCCGTTTAAGTCAGGAGGATCTGCTGCCGCTTCCGAGGGACTGTGCCGAAAGCCTCCGTGTCTGCAGGAAATCAGGCAGCAGCACAGCTTTGCTTCTGGAAGAAGGACAGGGATGGAATAAGCAGGCTGAGCTCTTTCTGGGATGTTAACACCAAAAACCTTCTAAACTTTGGTAAACTGGGAGGCCAATGTGGAGAGAGCTGGCCAGGGCATAGGCATGGCATCAGCCTGCTTGGCCAGAGCACCTATTGCTACTTCTCCAAGGCTTGAGTTTGCTTTGCTGGGATAAATCCAGGCTTGTCTGGAGCACAGTCTGATAGGGACCGACAAATCAGGATCCTCAGTAGGAGCAAGGCCCTTAGAGAGCTGGCCTGGGCTGTAGAATCCACCCCCTCTAGTTAGGGAGGATTTGGACTTCAGGTCCAGAAGGGCACATGTAATAACCAAACTCTCACCTGCCCTTCTTAACAGACATATACAACCTGGCTAACTGAGGTCTCTCATACAAAAAGCCAGAAGTTGTAAGACCACTGATGAACCAGTATGGAGAAAGATGGGGAGGGATCGATGACCTTGATCCTTGTGACAGCAGGAAACCTGCTGGATTACTCAAACTGCCTGTGGTAGGTCCAGCAGGGTGATTTCAGCTGAAAACCTAAAATACTTCATTAAGTCACAGACACATAAGGGAGATCAACTACAGATTCCTCGTGGAGCTCTGTGCCCTTATCAATAAACACGGTCGTCTGACGTAACAGTATTTATAACACCAACCCAGCTGCATGAAGAGGTGGATGCTCTAAAGGAAAGGCTCTTTGTTTTAAGAGTAGGCACAACAAGCTCTGACTGCAATCCTGCTAGCACAGTTAACAACAAATCAAGTTCAGACATTTTTGGAAGAAGGCTGCTGCAGAGGAATGATGCTCTTTGAAGGTCAGCAGCAGGCACCTCCCCGTACGTGTGTTGCTGCAGGGCGGTCCTGGCAGGTGTTCCAGCTCCTTCACAATTCTTCCTGTCTGACCAAGTGTCTGGGCTGATGATTTCCTAGGAAGTAAAAGTACTAAACCCAACAGGTCTAACAGATTATAAAACCCAACAGTTTCTGCAAGAAATAGTTGTGCACTCAGTAGCTGCACACTCAAGATCACTGACTGATCTTTTAAAAATCTTGGTGATTGCTCCTAGTTCAGGTAATGAAATCCGGTCAGAACAACAGGTCTGGAAACACCATCAAAAAGGTACAATTGTCCCTTTCTGAAGGGCCAGAGGTGCAAAAGATTGGAGGGGGGGCTCCTCCATGTGCCACTACCTGTCCAAACCTTCAAACCTGGATAGCTAACAGCAAAAGAAAAACCTCTGAAATTCTGGTTACCAGTTTTTCTGTGATGCAGAAAGATGGTCAAATGGAGAGAGGAAGAAGTCAAACATTTTGTTAAATTATTGAAACAGCATTTTTTGAACTGTTGTTCCAACTCACACTCTGCAAAGGTAATCGATTTTTTCTCCCAAAGTTTTTATTTAAGATTTTATTATGAGGCTTAGAGATCGCATATTGATTTAATTAAATTAATCTCCTTTTGCTTGCTGATCTGTCCTTGCTGCATATAAAATAGTCCATGTCCCAGCTGAAATTCGCAATATATTTCCAGTGGTAACCCTATCCATCACAGCAAACACTATCTTCTGGTTTTAGGGCCTTCAAACATGGATTTAAGGTGCAGCTGTTTCTACTATCATACAGAAACCTCATGAAGACAGTAATTACTTTAACCTCTCTTCCCTATAGCTAAGCTATATCAATTCCCTTCTCTGTCAGCTTCCTTTGTGGTCTCTTCTCTTCCCCCCACAAAACCTCCTCAGGAGGACCTGGCAGTTCCTGTGCTAAAATTATTCATGGTACACATGCTTTTAGGACAGTACATCATCATTACAACAGGGATCTCATGCATGCTGTAAGTGAGCAAGTTAGCATTCGCTTCACCTTCCCTTCCTTACTCTGCGAGGGAGGTGGACAAAAGCCAGAGGAAAGACAGGCTGACAGAGCCAGCGGAAGCTATCTATCACAAAAGCCAACAAGAAGGGCATTTTTTCACTTTTCTTCCTGAGCCAAAAGGAGAGCAATTCCCATGCAACTCTGCTTTCCCAGTATTCACAATCTTCACAACCACAGTAAAAGCAGGTAAAATAAAGTGCATGAAGGCAACTGTTTGTGTGAATGCAAGTGCTAGGATAATTTTACAATAGCTCAAAACAGCTGAAACGAACCTTCTCTGCTATTTCTGTCTAGTTCTGGGAGCCTCCTGTTCCTAGACACATTGAAACTGGAATAAAAGGGCATTTTATCAATGAATAGGTCAAACAGATCATTTAGTCCCTGACTCGCACTACACCTTCTAAAGTATGTGAAACAATGAAGACTTTACTAGAGTATACAAATCTTAAACAGAAGGACTTACTCTAATTTGCTACTTCTTCACAGCCCAGACGAACCCACCATGAATTATTCATTTAAAATCCACATACCTGTAACTAGTCAGGCTGGTGTCTAACCTCATTTCAATCGCTTCACTGCATTTTTCCCCGCACCGTTGCTATTGCAAGTTAGAGGGAAATCTTTTGCTTCATCAGTTTCTTCTTTCCTCTGTTTCTGGAAGTTGTTCGGTTCCCAGCTCACTTCAGATGTTGCCAGAATCCAAATATTACTGGAACACAAGCAGTGAACGAAGTTGGTGCTTTACTTGACCCTGCTGGGCACAAGGGGTTGGACTAGATGATCTCCAATGATACCTTCCAGCCTCAGTCATCCTGTGAGTCTGTGACTGTGGTAGTATGCACACAGATGGGGGTAACAAATGCAAAGCCTTCTGTCTGCTAAGGTGCAAGACAGCATGACTCTAGGGTGCAGGGAAAGGCTGGAGAGTCTAGACAGCCACCGTAAGTCTGAACATTTAAACACCCTTCAGCTGTGCAGGGAATGCACAGTGCTTTCCAGCAGCCAAAGGCCTGGAATATCAAATATATACCTGCTAGATTTCGTACCAGCAATTTGACTAAAATACTTGCTCTAAAAAAAAAACTATAAATTAAACTAGGGAAGTTTGATTTCGGGTGAGGCTGTACTTCAGTCTAATCTGTCAGGGGAAAAATCATCCAGCAATGCAATTCCTAAATAACTGTTCTAAATTACATCCTTAATATCATGATTCTAAAAGATAAAAAATAAAAAAAATAATCACTATGCTATCATATAGTGAATAAAAGTCTCTCCTATACTAGGACAAAATAATTGTGGTGTACCTTGTTCTAAAACAACTACACAGACTAGGTCGCGTTTAGGCTCTTCAGTTTTCCCTTGGCAGTGGTGCCTCTTGAGAGCAGTTTCTGTATATCTACTCATTGAATTATTGGTCCCTATTTAAATGCCTGTGCCCTGTGATAGACCTGTCATTACCTGCATCCCTCAGCCACATGTGATTAGAGGAAACTCAGCAATACAAACAGCCCTATCTTCCATATGTAAACTGATTCAAGAGCAGGTTAAGGCTCCAGCTTTGTGGGACATTGCTAGCAGAAGATGAGCAATGGTACCACTGCTACAGTCAGGGAGAGGGAGCACCGCAGGAGTACTCATTTAGTTTCACAGCTGAATTTTGGGGCATGACTGAAGTTAGATTTTTAAGCAGAGCTGGGTCAACTCCTACGTTGTCCTGGCAGCACTTTGAGGAGCAGCCTGCAGAACTGCTGGCCCTCCCCAGCATCACTAGCTCCTTGCTTCCCTCCAGAAAATAAACCATTTGATTTGCAAAATCCCTCTCAATACCATAGCAAACCTTTGTGCAGTCCAGTTCCCCGGCTGTGCCTCTCCGTAAAGCTGCTTTGTCCCCTTTGCACTTAACAAGACAAAGAAGATGGTTAACAAGAATTTTTGCAGATACATTTTATTTTTATTTTTAAGACCTTCGCAAGCCAACTCATCTGCTCTCATGGACTTCTTGCTGATACGTCTCACTTTATTAGTGCCTTTGGCCTTGAGTGTCTCAGCTGTTTGATCAATACTGCAGGGGGTCAGTGATATTTTCTCACTTTTAGTGGCTCGCTGCCTTTAACTTTGTCACCTGATGAACAGCACTACCCCTGGAACGCTTATCTCGTATCGATTTTCTCCAGGCTCCTGCTGCATTTCCAGATGTCCCACCATTTCCCCCCCTGTCACCACATGCCCATTTAATGTTAACTTATCCCCTTTCTCCTGGCTCCTCATTCTTACAGAGGCTTTTTCCCCCCCTCCACGCTAGCAGATTGTCAAAAAAACAATTTCCTTTTTCCACCTGACTCATTGTTATCCTTCAGCCGTTTATTGTTTGTCAGCCGGGCGCTCACAGCTCCACGCTGGGATGGGACAAGGAGAGGGGCTAAGCCAAAGCAGATGTCCAAAAAACACCTGCAGCCCCATCCAAACCTACACCTGGTCCTACAGCCAGCCTCCTCCTGCCCCAGAGCTGCAGTGGGTACGTGCTCAGGCTCGGCCGTAAGGCACCAAGCAGGATGCACGTGCTCAGAGTCATGTGGGGTTGGGAACAATGTGGCCAGGTGACAGGGACCCTCAGCCCCACCACTGTCGGGTGCTTCAGCCCAGCCGGGGTCTGGAGCAAGTGACAGCCACCTGCCGTGAGCCCCGGCAAGCAGCTTGTCATGTGCTGTGCCTCCCGATGCAGGGGAAGGGACTGACGGCTACCAAAAGCTCCATTTGTAACTGAGTGAGCATTTTAATGCTGTTGTAACTCTGTCATACCTGATACAGACTGCTTTGCTAGCGGAAGGGACCACAAATCGAGGTGTCATCTCATCCCTGGGCTGCACCGAGCTGCATGGCAGAGCAGAGAGCTGGGTGCTGTAGGTTTACACCAGTAAGCTGTGGTTCTTTGCATTTTTTTTTCCTGCAAATGCAACTGAAACAATTTAAAAAGATCTCTGTGATAACCTTACATGTTCTGTCCCCTGGAGTTGCACACCTTCCCTTACTTGGGCAAAAAGGATGATAACCAGAAAGTTTACCTTCCTCACCGAAAGTGAAACCTTCCCTCCTATCTCCGTAGCACAGAAAGCAAAACAAAATGCATTTCACACGGTATGGAAAACGGAGCAGCCCTGCCAATGGCTTCCAAATGTCGCTCCCTAAATTGATGTAGACTTAAGCCAAGTCCAAAGAGGATTTTGGAGAACCCTGCACACACAGGGTATTTAATTACACCATACACACGTTGCCCCAAAACAGCTAGAATGTGAAAAAGCCTTTCCAGCCACGTCACTGGCAGTAGATAGCTGGTTATAAAACTAACAAGGTGCTGCCCAAGAAGAATCAGCTCACTCCATGCTCAATATCTGAGAAATACCCCAGGTACAGTAATACTCCTCCAGCCAGCCTCATTTCCACAGCTTTGGGGTTCACCCCACACGTGCTTCCCCCAGCAGCTGGTAAGGGCACAGTACTGCTCACATCTGTAGCTGAGAAGTATTTTCTGGTCAGAAACAAGTTTTAGACAGTTTCACTTACAAACGTATCTAAATTTAAAATGACCTAAGAGCAAAGAAAAAAAAAAAAAAAAATGGAATAATAAAAATATCCATACCATCCAAAACAGTATTTCTGATTTTGCATTCCAACAGAAAAATGCAAAGCAAAAAGTTTTCACCTGATAGTTAACTTTTAAATTTTCAGCTTATCAAGAAACGAAACAAAACAATCCCCTCTCCCTCCCCCAGGTCAATGATTTACACAACTTTTTTCAACCCCACTAGAGACATATCAGCCTTTTGATTTCACTGGACCAGATCTGACAGGTTTCCCTAGTGTTTTCCTGTGACTCTGTAACAGACCATGACTTTTAGCCACTAGACGTCCTGAGCTTGGGGATGCAGATGGTGAAAGGTGATGGCTTGCCTTGTTGTACTTTTACTGTAGGTTACTGGCTTGAATTTCCCTATTTTTATGCAAATAGTACAGTGAATTTGGGGAAAACCACTATGTTAATAAGAGCAGCAAATGCTGCTGTACTATATTGCTCTGCAGAACAAAGGGAACTAAACCTGGTCGAAATGGTGCAAAAGGAAGATGCTGCACTGGGCAGTGACTGAGGCCAGTTCATCCCCTGCCAGCGACAAGCCAGAAGGGAGGATGCACTACTAGACATCCAGCTGAACTCTCACAAAGAAGGCTGGAGGTTGTGATGAAAGAGGTGACCACTGCTCTGCAGGTGAAGCAGCAAGACTACCCCCAGGACTGCAAGCAGGAGGGCCAGGGAGCAATTTTTACCATTGAAGGATTTCACAGAAGCTTCAGTATCCCATTGGGACAAGTGAAAAAAGAATCAGAGGCAAAAAGCCCTCTGCCCAGCAGGAAAAGCAGAGTTCCAGGGGGTGGAAGAAGAGAGAAATGGCAAGTAGAGCTGAGAGGGCACCTCTCCTCTCCTCAATGCAAGGATGCTTCACAGAGCCTGGCCTCCCAGCTTGCCTCTGCTGATGCCACTCAGTCCCAAATGGAGTTATGAACTGGTCTCTCCCACTTCTTTGCTCCTGAAGCAGATCCTACACATTTCTAGGGCCGCTGGGTGGCTTGTTCCTCTCCCACCTGTGAGAAGCTTTAAAAACCTCCAGGTCTTAGTGTGCCTCCCTCCAAACCACCCTGGAGTAACATGGCACAGCCCTTCCCAATGCCCAGCATTTCCCTCCAGCAGCCTTACCCATTTTCCCATCCCTCAGTTAGGTGCAGCCCTCTCTGTCTCCTGCCGTTAAACTCTGGGATTTAATATATCTGTGCTCTTTTATTCATCTAACAAGTTTATTCCTTTGTCAGGTGCAGCCTCATATCAGAGGGCTGTGCCGAGATGGATACGCAGGGAATTTATTGCTATAACAGGCTTATTCTTACAGCATCTATTCATTTATGCAGACTCCCCTCTGTTTGGCATCCCTGTGCATAAACAGCAGGGGCAGCGAGCTCCCACGCAGCAGCCGCAGAGCGAGCCTGCATTGCCCTCCTGCGGCCAGCCGCTGGATCCCAGAGCCTGCACATTAATCATAGCAGCAGGAGTGTAAAATTCAATTTTACCTCTCCATTCATTCTGAGATGAGTTGAAGGCCGGCCTTGTACATATAAACCACACTTTACTTCATCAGAGCCCCGGTAACAAATGGAGTGTCTTCTTCGGGGAGTTTAACCATCAAAAAACACCGCGCCATTTAATTCCACGCGTGCCTAGGGTCAAAGAAGTAGCTCTTGGCATCAGCAAATGCTTCAGCCCTCAGCTGCACAGTAAACTATGTTTTAGAGATTGTTCCTCAATACAAAATGATCAGTCCATTTATCTGCTAAAGCAGCCTGTCTCTTTGTTCAGTCTCCCAATATTTTTTCCGCTGACCTGATCTGGACAATAAACCAGAGTCATCTTAAGATATTCACCGTTCAATTTGTTACTTGAGTGCCTCCAAGCCCGGCAGTCCCTGCTGCCAGCGTCACAGGCTGCCCAGCCTTCACCTCCAAGCTGAGTGCCCATGCCGGAGTCCCCTGGCCCACGATGGGGCCGCCATGGCCATGCTGCACACTGTGCATGGTGATGGGCTCTCTAGCTGCAGTAACCACACAGCCCCAAGCCACTGCCGTGCCCCAAGGCCCCTGCCAAGTGTTCTTCTGTCCGCCCTCCCTTACACCAAATACACAAGCAGTACTCACGCAGGGGCTGAGGTCTCTGCTCCATGGGGTGCTGCTTGCAGAGCTGCGTTCACACTCCTTCCCCTAAGCTGATAAAACGTTGGTTACAATCTACAAAAGAGTCTGACCTATACTAGGAGGCCCCCCTTTTCGTCCTAAAACTCTCCTGGAGGTGGGGTTTTACCACTTTCTGCTGAAGGAGACTTAGAAGCACTACTGCAGGCTGCTACGTGAATGCATCAAACACGGAGCCATCACACAGAGCACGAATTGACTGCTAGTCTGTCTAATCCTATGGACATGATGAGTTTTGTTAGCAGAGCATGGTGCTGAGGTACCAAGAGCTAAACCCAACAAGTCTTCCATGCCCTTAGCAAACGTCAGTGAAAGTTGTGACTGTGTTCATCTCCCTCAGAAGGGCCTCATAACTCATGTGCACAACTGTATCCCTGCTGGACATCAGCAGGCCACTGCTGTCTGTGTTTTAGGTTTCCAGTTCTGGAACTGGTTCATCTATGTGTTCACCACCTTGCCTGCGGGATTTTAGAAACTCATTTCTGGAAGAGTTTTCAGTGTCCCAAAGAGCTGAGCTCCCAGCTGGACTACCAATACAAACTCACTTTCCCTAGCTATCGTAGGTGGGCTCCAGGCTGAACATCACGAATATTATCCTTCAGCATCAACAGTCCCTTTGCATTGCACAGAAGATTAGACACCTACACAAGGCTGTGGTGTCCACTACTGGAGCCAGATGTCCAGAATCTTGACCGCACAGCTCCCTGACTCACCTCCAGAGCCCTTTCATGCATGTAGCTGTAAATAACTAACACAAGTTTACACTACAGTGATGGAGGGATTTAATCTTCAAAGATGTAAAAAGAGTATCCAAACCACAGAACCATACTTGCTGCTCAGACAAGAAACTTCCTAGAAAAGCTGCTCCTTATAATCATTGCTTTTGATTCATTTGCTGTTCTTCATTATGCATGTGCCAGTGTTGCCCCACTTCGGAATCCCACATTGCCTATTCAGCATGGCAAGCACCAAGATTTTAACAGCAGCCTGCTGATAGCGGGAGCTTTCTCAACGCTTCTCACCCCAGTTGCATCACACCAGCACTCAGCCAAAACAACATGGGCACAGTGAAGCAAATGAGCAATGCCCAAAACCTCACACATGGCACTTCCATTTTGTTACAAAGGCCCAGAAGGCTGGAGCGTGCACAGCACAGCTTGTGGATAGGAAGCCTAAATGGCTGCACAGTTGCAGAGGGGGACATAACCCCAGATTTTCCATGGAGTCCATTCTGCTTGCATAGGGATGTACAGATCACCTGCGTCATGGGACTCGCTGGCTTCCTCCGGGATGCCTCCTGATAGTGTGATGATCCACGCTGGCTCACAAGCTGGTCAGCACAGAGGTATCTGCTTGGACTGTTTGCTAGCAGTGGCACAACCGCTCTAGGATCACAGCTGGCTGTACATTCCACAGAAACCCTCCTGGCCCTAAGATCTGTACTAGATATGAATGTTGGGTGTTTTTTTGTTTGTTTGTTTGTTTTTTCCTTTCCAGAAAACTTTTCATTAGAAAGGTTTTGACTTTTTCCATGGAAGATTCTAAAACTTCATCCATGTTTTGAATTTTCTCCCTAATTCTATTCCTTTTTTTTTTTTTTTTTTTTTTTTTTTTTTTTTCCCAATGGAAAAGGATGAGGAGTATCCCTCACTTCTAAACCTGCATCTTTGTGCCATGAAAAAGCATGGAGAAGAGAGATACATAGCAAGATGCTTTCTCCCACCTAACTACATTAGGAAAAGAGAGAGAGGGAAGATTTGTTTTCTCTACTACTTTTCCTCCAATGCCCACAAAGGAGGAATTAAAGAGTGACAAGGGACATAAATAAACCCCCAAAAAACTAAAATAGAAATTGAAGTGAGGGAAAAAGTGCAACTCAAATCAAGTATAGCGTTTAAAGATCAGTCAGCACTGAAGCACTGAAAAGCACTGGATGTCAGCAATCTGCTAATTCCTATTTTAGAAGGGTTTTCTCTCAAAATGTTTCAACTAGCCTTGGACAGGAAACTCAAAACACACAAAACCACTTGCCAAAAACATTTCTGCATTCCAGAAAGCATCACATTTATGGGTGTCAGTATATCTGACAGACATTACAGTCTTGTACTGCCGCAGGAGATAAAATTTCACCCCTATTTACACTTCAGTAAAATGAAATACAAGAGGATTTCCCCAGTGAGACACAAAGTCAAGAGCTAAATTCAGATGTTCTAGTTCTGTTTCCAACTCCAAATTCATTCCAGAAAAAAAAAAATAATAATAAAAATGGAGGGAGGAGAATGATACAAAGTGTTTAACTTTTGTAAAAAATCACAAAATAGTCTGATCCAAAAGAGTTCACAGGAGCACTGGCCTCTGTAAAGGTCTGTCTCCCTCGAGAACCATTGGTAAGCTCTGTAACCACAGCAGGTGCTTGTGCTGTGGCCATCTCCACATGCTCCCGAGTGCCATCAAGGTGGCCTTGCCCTGGTCAAAGCGCTGTAATGCTCAGCTCAACTCAACTCTTTTTTTCCCCTGATGCAGGATTTCTGGTAAAGCCTAAAGTACCTGCCTTGCCAGAAATTGTTACTTATGTACAATGGCTCCTGAAAAGCTCCCCAGCCCTAATGGAAACTTCACTCAAATGTCTAAGGGCTGAGCAGTTGGTTCACTTACATTGGATCTCTTCTTGCTACACACCTTCCCCCTGCATACAAATCCTCACAGGAGTAAGGACCCTTAAACAGACATAAAAGGACTTGGTGACAATCAGCCTGAAATTAAGAAGCATCTAGAAACGGCTTTTGGATGGCTATAAGGCAGGAGGCTATAGAGCAGAGTCAGAGCAGAAGTTCTTAACAGCAGTGGATCTGCAGCCCTCCTCGGCCCTCTTCAGTCTTCAGCTAACGATGAACATTTTCCACTCAGACCTCTTCTCTCATCTTTGTACATCTTCCTAGTGGTGCAGCACATCCTCAGGAGGCCTCCAAATAGGACTTAAATTGAAATTTGAAAGGTGTACATGCAATGACGAACAACATGAATGCCCAATGTGCCTACACATATGGAACCTGCACAGTGCACGCTACACGTGTGGCCACAAACCCTGGTCACCAAAAAGATCCAGTGACAAATTTGGGATTCCTGAGAGGCCTGAGTGGTACAATTTGCCATTTAAAGATGACTGAGAAGTCACTTTTCCCTAGATGTTTTGTTTACAGGATGAGAGACTGAACACATCGTGAGCAGAAACTCCTCCAGCTCATCTGCATTCTCAAGGAAGAGGAACATGGATCTGCCGTGACCACAATGGGCTCCCTCAGCTGGCACGAAGGACACCCTGCTTGTTCTCCCTGTAGCAAGAGACACACACTGTCCGATCAAGAAGGGCACATGCGGGCTCTAATAGCTGGCCTCCCGCTACATGGCCTGCAGTGAGCCCTGCTGGCTACAACACACGTCCGAGCCCAAGCACCATCTCTGTGTAGGTGCTCAGCCTGTCAACCAGCTGGTTACAAAAGCAGGTTTTGTAACAGGGTCAGGAGAGGCGACCTCTGGAAGCGCTCCAGCCAGCAGGCCCCAGGCACGCAGCGGCAGGAGGCCTGCCACTGCTCTGTCTGAAGCAAGAGGCTCCAAAGCTTCTCCGATCGATCCCTTGCCACTGAAGTGTACCGCTTTCTCCTCAGTGTCTCTCCCTGCAGTGCAAGAGGTTAAACAAACATCAGCAGACATTTTCAAGAAACCAAAGTGATTTTGAGCAAGACGAAGCCCTCCCCTCCCCTTGCTGTCCCCGATCGCTCTGCCTGCACCCCCAGGGAGCCACAAAATGCCTGTGTCACTGTCCTGACCAGTGTCACTGCTCCCCATGGCCACCAGGACCTCATGCTGCCTCAGCCCCAATTCTGTGTCAGAGCAGCTGCTGTGACTGGCACCATGCACAAAACAAGCCCGGCCTATGCCCACACAACAATAGGCTTCATTCTCCTCCTATGCCCTGACATGTCCCCCTTCCTGCAGCGCCCAAAGGCACCTGTGAAGTTCTGTGCCATGGCGTGCCAGATACCGAGCACCTGGGTGCATAATCACACACTCAGAAACAGTCCTTGGCCTCCCAAAACAGACATGGGGAAGGAGGAAGGCCTAACTCCACCTTGCAAACAGGTCCTGTTCTTGGGAGCAGACCTGAAAGTTAACCCATCTCTTCCAGATCCCAGCACAGAACACCACATCTGACATCATTCATTTGCTGGTCTCCATGTTCAGCAAGACTCAAAATCATGGTTTCTTGTCAGGTACTACAAATAAAAACAGGAGTTCCTCAATATCTGGCCCACAAAGGACATTTCCTGGCATCAAAACACTCCCTGCCTGATGGGATTATCCTTCTGCCAGGAGGTATTTGCAATATACAACCTAGTTATTGGCCTGAAGGCAGCCAAGAAGCCTTTGCAATTCTGTCTTCTTTGTCCTATTCCTTCTGCAAGGTTTGACTTCACCCAGCCAAGTAGCACAGGATGCACAGTTTAAGGGATCTCTTCCACCTCAGCCATTTTTCTCTCGCAGCACTTGGCTGGGGAGCAGGAGGGCACTGGGAGCGCTGCTCAAGAGGCAACAAGGGCGAGAGCTGCAGTTGCAGCCACAGAAGGCATCTCCTGCACTTACACTGCCAATGGCAAGCATGGTTTTCCTCCAGTGCTGCTCCTTGTGGTGCTGCGCACTCCAGGAGCTGCTGAAGAGAATTAAAACAAAAGTGAAATACATATTACACATACGTATTTCATATATACACATATTTGTGTTATATTTATATATATATATATAAACACACACACATAAAAATCTTACAGCATGATGATGATCCTAGAAAGGACAGTCAAGGATTTTTTTCAGATGATTTTTGATTTCTCATCATCGACAACACAGCTAAATGCAACCTCTGTACCTCACAGACTCAAAAAACTTCAGCCCTGTGAAAGACAATTTTGAAAGAGAGCAGGCAGTCACTTTTGCTTCCTTTGTGGGAAATTGTATCTACCATGCTGCCATGAAATGAACTGGATTTGTAGCTCTAAACTGTTAATTTTGTTTATTGCAGTAGTGGATGGGATCCAGCTCAGATTGGAAATTTATTTGTAGTGGATACAACCACTTCTGCCCTGAAGTGTGGACAAAAAGGGAAGGAGATAAAAGCCAAGTGGGAGGGCAGGCTAGATCTGCCTCACATCACGGAAATACCTACCTAAGATCTGCCACAGCAGGGCATCTTAAAAACTTGAGTGTAGCCCCTGAGAGTAGCCAACAGCAGACACTTATGAAAAGACGGTGTGCCCTTACCCAGTGTGTGCTAATCTTCAAACATTTTGCTGAGCTGGCTGTATTTCAGACATAGACTGGCATTTTCAAAATACCGCGGACTTCTTGGCTTCTTTGTGCTGCTCTGAGCCTTGTTCCTGTCTCCAGAACCCACAGAGCATTCCTGTAAGAAGAACCAGCCCAAATGCATGGGCAGCCTCTCTTTAGGGTTTTCAGGTTTACAAAATTTTGCTAAAAGGAGACACATCTAGGTTGGATCTTAGGAAAAGGTTCTTCACTGAGAGGATAGCAGACCCCTGGAACATGCCCCACAGAGTAGACACAGCACCGAGCCCGTATTGACTTATGGGTTGGCTTTTGGTTTTTGTTGTTGTTTTTAAACCAGTGGGGCACACAGCACTAGGCTTTTTCACTAATCTCTGCAGTTGAAATACTGACTTTATCCCATATCCACAAGAGCTTTTCCCTTTCCCCCTTCCTGCTCCCATTTATCACAGAACTGATTTAAGTAGAAAAACGTTTTAAGAATTGACCAATTATTTCTTCCCCCCAGATACTACTGCTCAAAACTGACGCCTGCCATCTACTGGCATTTTTCTCAAAATGCAGTCAAGCCTTGGGCAAAAATGCTCATTTCTTCGAGAAATCTTACAGAGTGGTGAAATCATTGACAGGAAAAAAACATGCAAGCTCTAGAGTAAAAAAACTCTGCAAGCCTGAGAACCAGTGAGACACTGGTCAGTTTTTCTGTATGCCACTTATGTCCATCTTCCAGCTAATTTGTTCCGAATTGTTTTGTAGGAGAAGCTTAACTCCAAACTCTTTCTTTGCCAGTTGTTGATAGTATTGCCACTTGATAAACAGCAATATAAAATTATGGAACCACACTAATAAGTGGTGATTCCAAGCTGCCTTCACTGGAGTCACTGAAAAGTGATGAACTAGTCCAGCAAAGGCCACTCACCAGAATGATGGCATGCCACCAGTTACTGACAAAAACATTCATGCTTCCAAACACGTGGGTTCTGAAGGGCTAAGGGAAAAAAGATATGACGAGTTTTCCTTGGTAAAGAAAGCAGTTGGAACATCAGGAATGATTTTGACAACTACATTTCAGAACAGAATCACCCTTCAAATTCAAAGGCAGTGTGCGGCCTAGTTTTACCCCCAGCATGGCAAGGTGGGTTATCACCTCTGTGTTCCTGCATCATCAGCTGCGGGACACAAACAAGCAGTGCGGTCCTCAGCTCCAGGACTACGGGTCAGTGATCCTATCACAAAATACAGACATCACACAAAGGGGACAAGCACAGTGAGGCTGCTCAGCTAATTAATTCCTAATCAGCTTCTGGAAGTTTAGGTTCCCACCAAGCAAGCCAGCAGCTCAGTAACCGCTTGTTCAGCAGCAGTTGGAGGAGTAAACAGGCAAGGCACTGCAGTGAGTCACTGGGCGAACCAGCGATGAAGAAATTTTGCACCTTCCCTACAGATATCTCTGCTTCTCTGCACTTTTCCCTCACTTACTCCCTATGATGGGGGTTCCTGAAAGAATCAGAGAAGTTGGCCCAGTCCTCCCTTGTGGTCAGAAATGTCTTTCCAGAACAGGGCTGGAATTACTGAAACAATTCTAACGTGATACAGCCCCCTCCTCCCTCATGGGTAGTGTCCTCCCTCACCTCCCCATGGTAGCATCGCTGCCCTATTTCTCCATTTGCTGGAGCAGAAAAGCACTGTTTGCCCTTGCCCACAAGCTAGAAAAGATCTGAACCACAGGATCTAGAATGAATCACACAGATACCTGACTCTAACAAACAACTTTTTAGTTTAAAGATGCACACAACCTGACTTACCGCTTTTTCCCGTGCCCATCTACCAAGTGCTTGGTGTAACATACACATAAAATCAATCCATCTTACAAAAATCATATCCTTAAGTTTAGAGAACACTGCTCTGTACATGCCTCAATTATGTATTCTATTCTCACTTTATCATAAAGCACTGAGTATTTTTTATCATAAAAATTATTTTTTAATGCTAAAGCACTGAGAAGTAATGGCAGATCAATCTCCCTAAGCACTGTATTTACACCTTTAATTTTAGTCAATAAATGCTCTCTTTCCTCAGATTAAACAGGCAGAGCTCTGGCTGTTTTCCTACCCATTTAACATAATTATTTTTAGTGTATAAGAAATACATTTCAATTAACAATGTCTTACCTGAATTTTTATTCTGATTTAGCATTATCTTATTCCACCACTGACAATATTAAAGTCATGAGCAGAAACACTGACACACTTCCCAATGGACTTCGGTATAGCTTTTTCCTCCCATAGTAATTTGAAATTGATGGATTGTAGGTTTACTTTTTTGAAAACATTTATCTCCTTGTCAGCGGTGGCATGACTTCTATTTCAAACAGCATTTTAATTCAAGAGTGATATTTTAACATCATTCCCTACAGGCCAGATTTTAAATCTTAAACTGTTTCATAAACTCCTTTGCATTCATCTTCAAATGCCTCCAACCTCCCCCACAATAGCACACCAACTGTTTACCCAGCAAAGAGCCAACACCAAGGCAGGGTTGCCCAACTCCTTAATCAAGGTTATTTAAAGCATAGAGCTACACAGCCAGCTAGCAGAGAGCTGCAGGCCACAATTTTATAAAGTAAAGACATTTTCAGTCCTTTCAAGTTTTGGGTCTCTGACTTCAAGCACCTTCAAAGGGTCCACGTTTCTGATGAAAGCAGTGCTTTCTCTCTAAAGATACCTTAATATGGATACTAAAAACACTTATTCTTGCCTACATCTCTAGTATAAAGTCTGTGTTCGACCTGTGTGTGCACCTCCGGCAATCCCTCCGTAGTCTGTAAAATTACCTACCCACTGTGAAGACAAGTCTCCATTTCTGTTTTTGTTTATAAGACCCATTGCACTCATTCTTATAAAAGTACAACTGCTTGCAGCACGTTACAAAGCTTTTACATCCCTGGGTTCTGAACTTGGCAGGAGCCACAGTCACTCCAACAGAAAAGTTTGCAGGTGTACTTCAGCCTGACTTTACACCTGGAGAAGAGAGTTCAGAACCACCTGAAATTCTCAAAGCAGCAAGTTCTAGTGGCCACCCTCTGCATCCCGAGCACCATCCAGACCAGCACAGTACAGCCACCCAGCAGGCTGGGAAACCACCCTCTAGTCAGCCTGAAGTAATGCACTCTCAAGCTTCCTTGATTCAATGGTTTTATTTTTTGTAAGAATATTTCCAGAGGACGGAGCGACACAGACACTTTACAAGTCTTCATATTTAGTTCTTTCTCTGATCCTTTAACAGAAAAAAACCTGCAAATTGATTATGTTTAATACATGCCAGCAATGCTCTCAGCTCTAGCTAAGAGACAGTTCCTGCCCCAAAGAGCTTCCATTTCCAAGAAAGTAATACAAAGGTGAGGATCCCAGGGAAGACAAAGAAGGTGACATGGTTTGTTGTGCTGCTGGTGGCTTACGCTGAGACTGGTACATCTTTTTGTGCTGGCAACCGGTATGGAGACACTGCATAGACAACACATTGCACATGACAGAACATGTGCTTTCTGCAGGTGTTTGTAAAGGAAAAAACAAAGAAGCTCTCAAAGTTTAAGGCAGTCCTGATACGAGGAAGGCATTTACTCTATGTAGAAATTTCTGCCTATTTACATACTGTTGCTTTTTTTTTTAAGAAAACAAAGTCATAGCTAATGTGCAAAAAATATTCACCACATCAATTGCCTTACAAAAATAAAATTTTAAAGCAGTAAGTTGTGCCTTCTTAAAATAAATATTGATCCAGTAAGAAAAAATAAATACATGTATGCAAGCTATTTTATTAAAACACAAAAAATACAGTTCTTTACTGAAAAGTAGCCATGGAATTCTGGTTAAAGCAGGAAGTGTTCAGAGCATCCTTCTCTTGCAGTAACATATCCAGTCCCAGGCAGCAAAGAACAAATTCTTTTTCTTATTTATATGTATATTTATACATACCCATGTGTGTATACACACACACACGGTGTTCCTTATTAGGAAAGTACAGAACACACTCATCTTTGCTGAATGAGACACTAGAAAACGTGTTCCCTGATGAAGTTTTCTGGAATTTCCAAGCCGAAAGAGGCTAACAGCTTTTTCTTGTTAGAAGGAAATATAAAACAGTAAAGCCCCATCTGCAGATCTGAATAACTGTTAACAAATGTATAGTCCCTTGACTGAGGAAAAAAAATAATCCTTCTTAAAAAAGCTGAGCTGCTTCACTTCCTCCCCCATCCTCAAGTAACTATTCTCAAGTATGGAAGTGAGACATTTGAAACATTATGCTACTTACTATAGGACTGTTACAGCAAAGGAAGCAAGGGGCAGCTCAGCTTCAGGCAGGAGACTTTTACTGCTTGGGAGCACAAGCTGCACCAGTTTGGGATGGTCCAACATGAAATCAGTGTTTCCATGGCAGTCCCTTGCATTTCAAGGGTGACTTCCTTGCCCTGAGCTACCTGCTGTCTCAGTTTGGCCGGTAGTAGTCACAGTGCTCTAGGTAATAGGAGGCAGGGTACCCTACTCCCCACTCTCATAAGGCAGCCGTACCGCTCCAGGAAATCAGCTTCCCTCTTGAAGGCTTTTTTTGTGGTCCTGTATGTCCTCTTACTTTTGAGTTATTTTGTTGTTGTTTGCCTAGTTATTAAAAGGAGCAACATGCCTAGATTAACAACGGTGGTCAATTAGGCAAAGAATAAATTGTCCACAATGCAAGCTCTACATAGGTTTACAATGTACTTGTCATGCATAAACCCCTACAGATCCTGGCAGGCATTTAAACATTTATGTAGGATCAAATTGGTAATGAACTAACTGCTGAATGGACTGTAGCCAGCTTCAAATCACTGGTAGGTTCTGCATCTGCTGTCACAAGTCATGTCACATCAGTGGTCATCCACTTTAGCTCTTTTTGCTTTCAAGGAAAGATGCTGCAAAAAGAAAAGAAAAACTTCTTAGCACATACACCACAAATAGAAGAACGTTCAACTAGAACATTTTCAGTTGTTAATCATTAAGTTAAATAAACCCTTATACAAATATTACCCTTCCCAAGCCCTGCTCATTATTGATAGAGCTAAAATAAATACATGAAATCCATAAAAAAAAGAAACCCACATGCATCCCAAAATAGTATTTTGGCTTGGTATAAAATAGCATCTTCTAGTACTTCTGTATTGACTGCAAGCATATGAAGATTCCTCAGCTGAAGCAACTTGCCAACATGTGAAAATGCACAGAAAGATAGATGTGCTCCCAACAATGCACCTGCACAAACACCAGGAACATATACACGAGGTACAAGATTTTAACTGATGTATTAACTCTGCAGCTGTAATTTCAGTGGAGCTTTGAACCTACTCACTCTTAAAGGCACGCAAAAATGTGCAATGGAAGAACATCCTCCAAAACCACTGCAAAAGTTGGAATGAAACACAACTGCCTGAAACTGCAAATCAAACTGAAGAAAATAAGTCTTTTAACAGAGAATCTATTCAGTTCCAATTTGTTTTTGTTTGTTTGAACATGATACAGGAATAAAAATCCTCAGATTTCAGAAACATTCAAGCAGAAAGATGTGTTCTGCAGTATAAAAAGTCCCAATGACTATAATTCAGCATAAATTTCCGTGCCTTGCAATTGTTTGCATATACAAAATTTACATCTATAATTCAAAGCTTTACACAACAGATATATATCTGATTTTCAAACATTTTTATAAATACACCCAAGCCTTTTGGCTGATGAGGATAAACAAACTGAGGCTGACCAAACTGTTTTTGAAAAAAAGTTTTCCTCAAAAATAGCACCACCTTTGGTAGCTTCCGTTTACTTTAGGATGAATGCAATGCTTGCTTCATCCTGCAAACAGAGATCATCTCTATCAGATCTAAAGGATGGCAACGCTAAGAGTTAGGTGATTTTATGGAGTATGTGCAACAGTGGTAATACTGCCTTGGAAAACACGTTCCCTCAGTCAGGTAGGTAGTACGGTTCAAGACAACTCTTACTCACAAAAAGCACTTCAAGCTTTGCCTGAACGAGTCACTGAATCACATTTCCCAACACCACCTATTTAAAGGAAAACCTCACACCGAGTTTTAGCCCACGGAGAGGTCACATCCTAATGAGATGTTGTGCTACATATGGGATGTAGCAACATGTAAATACGTGAGTCAAAAGGATGAATTATTCCAGGAGCAGATTAGATAGAACAGGAACATTGGCTCATTTTTTTACACCATGCTTGCAGAATACGTCTAACAGCAGCTAAAGACTGGAGGGACTACCCTGCAGGGTCATTACTACCTCTGTCAAATGTATTGTAGAGTGAAAGGCTAAAAATACTCAGCTACTTAATAAATGTATTTATAGATGGCAAATGTCTGGAAAACCGAGATGAATTATTCAAGCTCAGCATTCATAAAAAAAAGAAAAAACACCCTCTCAAGTCAATTATATGGACAGATGCCAATTCTGTTGTACACTGTAATCACATAGATATGTTTTAAGACAATCCATGTAGCACAATGCTTTTCTTTTTTTCCAAAAACCCCAAGAAGCAAAAAAAAAAAAAAAAAGCAAGCCTGAGGTTCTAAAAAAGTCCAATAGTGTAGCAAATGCATAAATCAAACAACCATTTTTACAACCTGGCTGCATTTTGCATCAGTCTGATACCAAGTGCATTTTTCCATTGTGCATTTTGGAAATAGTTCAGCAACTCATATGATTAATATTAATCCCCATGGGAAACTCACATGCAAGAACAATTTGGTTATCTTGCCTGTATGGCATCTACATGCAATGTGGTATCAGAAGCTTCGGCATAAATAACATTGAGATAATTGTGAAATGGGATTGGCATTAAATATTATCAGCCAGTAAGTCTTGATTGATGAATTTGCATAGGACAGAGTAACTAAAGAATGATAGGAAAAAATGGCAACTGTTAAGAGATGTGTGAAGAACAGAACCACACACAGCACAGTAAAGAAGTACTTCCTGATGGTTCAACAGAACCTCTCATGCTCCAGTTTGTGCCCACTGCCTCTTGTCCTGGCACTGGGCATCACTGAAAAGAGTCTGGTTCTGGCTTCCTCATGCCCTCCCTTCAGGTATTGATTAGATTGGTAAGATCCCCTCCTGGCCTCCTCCTCTTCTTTTTCCTCTAGGTATGTATATAGGTATGTATATCACACGTTACAGAACCTAAAATAAAGGTTTGCACAAATAGCAGCTATTCTGTGACAGTTCGTGTTTTAACAGATCAGAGCCGACTTTTTGCAGCTCTGAATCATGACCAGGCAGCCTGGGATTTGCACAAACATTTGCAAAGCAAACAAAGACTTAAAATTGTGAAAAGCATGGCCTCTGGCAGTTCTAGTGCTGCTCCCACAAGTAATACCAACCACCTACATTTAAGTGTAAAATAGTTCAGGGTTTCATTTACTGGAAGAATATACTGTTTTGTAACTTCAAGATCATGCCTGTTGGATGGATAATTTTTGTATCGTTACATAGATGACAAAAAAAAGTACTTAAATTTCAGATACAAGAGCTGTTAATACAGCAATGGTACCGTTTGGGCTTTATGCCGATTCCGTACCGTTCCTTGCTGGTAAAAATGAGGTGCCAGTTCTAAGAGCCATGCTGATTCAATGGCGGTCACATCCCTCATGTAGTATTTGGCAGTCTGTATGACTTCATTGTAGACTACCCTAGGAGAAAGAAAAAAGAATGTTCTATAAAGCAATGAGGGAGGCAGGTGTATAAAAGCATATTTAAACAGTTTCACGTACAAGCTGCCAGAGGTAGCATTCACAGCACAACAAGAAAGTCTCTAAGTTGTACGGTCTCTTACCTCTTTCCTTCCCGTTGTTTTGTACTCTACATTAAGACAATTTCTAGACTACCATTAAAAATAATTTCACATACTACCATGACAGACTGCTACAAGGTATACAAAGAAATAAAGGGGCCAAGGAGACTCAAAGCAAATCCTTTGGAAAATAGAATATTAGTTATTCTGTAATATCAGAAGGGAGGTTGTCAAAGGCACCAAAACCCTGTGCCCGTAACAAGCTGGGCACAAATACAGCATGACTACCCCTGGTGTCTGCAAGCAAGAAAAATAAGGATTAGAAAAAAAATCAGCTTTAGCTACTGTCAGAACACACCTTGATAGGAAACTTAGAAACAAAGTCACGTGGACTCGTTCATTACTGCCTGCATGAACTGAATGGGCAACCCATTTCTGAAGACAGCCTTCTGCAGGGAAAGTCATTTTTACCAAGGAAGCACAAGCCCACGCTCCGAACACTTAGTCACCGAAACCAGAAGTCGTTATCTGCCTTCTGTAAACATAAAGCTGCCACAAGGTTTGTGGTCTCTCATTAATTGGTATTTTGCTCTCAAAGCAAATAGGAAAGAGTCCAAAATTCTCTTCTGCCAAATTCACCTCTGCCAAATGCAGCCAGAATCATGCTAACCAATGCAACTAAAGAGAAATCAAAGGAAGAGAAATGAGAACACACGATGTACACCTGTAAGTTCCCAGTACAGGAGGTACTCTGAGGCAGAAGCAGCACTGAAAGCAGGGTTGCCAGGTAAGTTAAACCCCTGTCTGAAAAGATGCCCTTAGCGAGTAGGGCGTTGGGGCTGGCAGTGACAATACCACATGGCCTTGGAAGATAGCTCCAAGAAATGACTGCTGCCACCAAACATCCAGTGAAGCAAACAAGAGCTTTCAGGTTTTGCCAGGTAAGGCTTCCAGCTATCTACAGTTCTGATTTCTGTCTGGATTTGTGTGTGGAAGCGCCCAAGGCTAGGATGGAGATTCTGCTCTGCCCTCACTTAAAAACTGAACCCTGCAGTACTTGAGCCCTCTGCTAAGAGACTGCAGAAGGTGTGTGCTGGAGCAAGGAATTCTTCCAATACTTTTCTACTGCTGGATTTTCTTTGCAGATGATTTTCTTCACAATTTATTCTCCTCACTGTCTGTCACTCTCCCATAACAGAACCTCTTTCAGGATGTCATCTTCAGCAAGATGGAAAGCTTTAGAAGTGTATCTGCAAAGCATTCTTTTCATCATTTCAAACGGTTTGTCTTATTTTCAGTAGCAATGACAGGAGGTTAAAAAATGGCAAAAAAAGGGAGAGAATCAGACTGGATTCATTGGCAAAAATTGCTTTAGCTACACTTTGCTCAACTCAGCCCTGAAGAATCGGTCCAGTTCACACCAAGTGAGAGCTGGACTCATTTCTGTTTTGTGAGCCAATGTAATTGATGGCTAAGTTCCAATCAGTTACGCTGCTGCAAACCATACGCACAAGGCGTAGGAGCCCAGTTCCAAGATAACAGATGACACAGGCCAAGTTTACCCTTCAAATTCTCAGCTACAGGACAAGAGTCCAAATACATCAGGTTCATCATGTTGGCAGTTGGAAACACATTTCTAGTTATCTGAGCATTTTTGGCATAAATGGAGCCGTAATATCCCAGCTAATAGGAAAGTAATACTATTAATTTCATCTATCTTTTAGACAACCATATCTCCTCTCAAAGGATTCTGGATCATGAAATTTATATCTAAGCCTTCTCCCAGGAATCCAAATGCAATCCAAATGCAAGTACTGCAGCACCTATTTGACAGGACATTTATTTATTAGGTTTAATAAAAGCAACATAACTCTAGCCACATCTGGGTACAGAGGCCACTCAGAGAACAATCTGCAGTGCAAGACATGGTGCCTATTAAAAGGGTCACTTGCCTCTCCTTTCCAACCTCTGCAAGCTTTTTGATTGCTAAACGTTATCTCATTTCCCTGATTTATTTGGATACTGCCTACAAAAAGTTGCAAAGGAAACAACCACCAAATTATCCCTGTGAGAACCACAACCTACATTTACCCCTCTCTCCACAAGAAGTCATTCATGAAAATGTCTGGATGCTCAAAATGCCTTCTAAAGATCACAAAGCAAGTGCAAGTTGCTTTAACTTACCAGCGTGGAGGTTTCTCTGCATACAACACTGAAGTGGGGTGGATATGAAGTTCGTGGTCATCACGGATGGTCCTTGAAAGCAAGACACAATTTCAGACCATGCACAGATTATTTAACATTTGGTTTCTTCTATCCACAGTACGAATGTTAATAAATGGCAACAGTGAAAGAACTGGAGCAAACTAAAAACATTCACATTTAATGAAAAATGAAAAGGCTTTCAGTTGAAACTAGGCTTAAATCCTGGCAAAAGGAAAAAATGATGATTTAATGATCTAGAAGAAATCTATCTACATTAAATGAAAAACTAGTGTTCCAGGCTTTTCTTCAGCATTCCAAAGCGCTACAGAGATGCAGTACTTGCTTGTATTAACACAAGTAATTCCTATTAGTAACAGCTTCTTGCTATCAATAATTCCAATTCTATTTGCCAAAAAGAAGAGGAAAATTGAAGCAGTTTGAACATACAAACCTTCAAAGATGTAGTAAATCAAGTGCCATGTGTTTCTTAGGGCAAGTGCCTAGAAGAGCACCCATTTGTTGACGTATCCAGTGGAAGCTTTTAAACCAAGCACCAGTTGTAATGAAAGTACATATATTTACCTGTAAGCACCGGTAGAGTGGAATTTAGCTGCGTTAGCAAAGAATCCAGAAACTATGCATCTCAAAACAGGATCTGGATCACCTGAAGAAAATAATTTTTTTTGTCAAGTTCATCCACGTAATGGCAAAAAATCCCTTAAATTCCCCTTAATCATCTAAATAGACTTCTCACACTGTATCAAACTTTGATAGCAAAGGCTTGAAGGGAAACCCTGCAATCTCTTCTGACTTCACTTTCACAGCAAATCAAAATTACTGTGAAAAAACTACTGTTGCCACTGATGTCTCCATGAAGACAGTTTCACAGTCCTTAGAGCAACCTTGTGTCACAGCTAAGCATTGAAGGCTGATTTTTCAGAGCAGTGGGAGACAAGTTTTGGGAACTAGTCATGGCATCCACATCCTCAGAGCACAGCTGGAAATCAGATCCCAATGCCTTTGCATTTTGAACATAGTAGAAAAAATGCACTTTTTGAAAAGTCACGTAGGTCACCCCATTCCTTCTTTTATGACATTTTGAAATCTGTCCTTTAAATATATAATCAATGGTGATCATCTCTTGCTGGAAAACTTAACTAATGAAGACTGGACTAAATTCAAATTGTAAAAATGGGTTAAGTTGCTCTTTCACAGTCATTTTTATGGGAAAAATATGGTTTTAATTAATGTTATTTTTAGGCCATGGAGAAAAAAAGGCTACAAGAAAAGCAAGAAGCAGACTGACAATTTGGAAACTATCCTCAAAACGTATCAGACATGTTTTAAAAAAAGCAAACTTTCACCTTCACTGGACTTCTTTGGCACTTTAAAACGTACAAGAAGCTTTTTCAGCTGCTCTCTTACAACAGAAGCTCTAACAAGACCTTTGTAGTTTAGAAAGTGTTCCTGACACCACTGAGAGCTCTTGCTGTGCTGTAAAATGAGAAGAAAAAATTAAAATGAAATACCTCCAGCAAAACAAAAAACAATCTCTCTTGGATCACAGTCTTATTCTGTTTTCTTTTGTCTCCTACAACACTATTTATTGTTCTTTTCCCCGAAAATGAACTGCCTACACGGCAACTAACATGAGTTAGTAATCGACGGTAATTACAGAACATGTTTGAAGCAACTTCTAAACGGCAGCAGAATAAACACTGAGGATATGTTCAAATAGATGTTCCTCATTTCTTCACATGTGGTGAAAGAGAAAAGCATCAATCATTTCATTTTCAAACACAAATGCATTATAACATAAATTAGTCTGTTTTTAATCTGAAAACGTAAAGGAACTTTTCTGTTTACTGTTTTCATTAGTTCAAATGTTTCCACTATTTCTCCAGAAGCCAGCACTTACTCCAAGAATCTCAGCAACTGGATACGTCTGAGAGAACTGTGCAGGTACAAAAACTAAAGGGCACAGTGTGTGTGGCAAAATGCAAACAATGCAGAACTATCATTTAATAGATTTGGCAATCCTCAACTTCGAGGATGCTAAATCCAGAACTTCCAGAATCAGAACTGGGGGACATTCAAGTTCTTTACGTTTCTGCAAATCCACATACACTTGAATCAACTTACTTTGACAAAGGCTTCATAAACATTAAGCATAGTGAGATGATCACCTTCTTCCACAGCAAACTTTCTGTGTTGCCTGGCCTGAAGAAGAAATATATTTTTACAGGCAGATCGATCTTTGTAATGATCACGTCTAATACCCTCAGTTCCCATCACCTTTGTGTTGCCTGGTGACTGTCAAAATTCTTACCACAAAGAGCAGTAGTTCTAGGCAACATCAATATTCTACTAGCCCACCTACACTGAGGTGGCATTCTAAAACTTAAATTAGAAAAATGAACTGAAAAGAAATGCCAGAGGTGTATGAGAAGGATGCGTTAAATTAGGCTCTTGCTACCTTTTAAGAATTTGCTATATCCTAATACTTTTTTTTTTTTTCTTTCTCTCAAAAGGAAAGGGACTTAGGGAGGTTTTTTATTTATTTGTTTCTTTTTATCCCCTCCTTTAACAAGCCCTCATGCTGGTCAATATTGGATTATAACCCTCCACATTTCTGATCCTCAGAAGGAGGCTTTTAACACTGGCAAGGAACTCCAAGGCTCCCACTGGTATTCAGTTTCTCCTTTTAAATATAACCAATATGTAGAGTTTAAAACTGTTTCATTTTCATGTAAACTTGCAGCATGCAACAGGCATCAGTATAATACCTTACATATGGAACACACAAAACAACATGGTTGAACTTACAGCTTGAGATTTTTGATTTGGAGGGATCATAAAAATATTTTGAATCTGCATCATGGCAGCAATGGTTAAAATTTCCTGGGAGCAGCCAAAGTTTCCTGAGGAGTAAGTGGAGAAATTCAGTACATGAAATCTTTTATCATTCAACTTATCACCATACAAAATAGAGGAAAAGAAGCACGATGTATTTTTAAAGCATATAAAAGTGAAATATCTAAACTCATGGATCTTCACAAATACAACAATGAATGTTTTTAATGGAAAATTACAGACAAATATGTTAGACTTAAAAATTATTGATGTGTTAAATGTGTTAGACACTATCAGAGAGGTCCATTAGTTTAACTATTCTTTTTTCTAAACACCATGCCAAGATGAAACACTGTGTATTTCAAGTTTAGCAAATGTCTAATACTACCCTACAGTTACCAAAGGCAGTATTCACTACTCAGCACAAGACTATGAAGAAAAATCTGAGGTGGTTTTATTTTTTTCCCTGTTACCTGACTCCAGAAGCATCTTTGCAAACATAGGATTCAGAGGAAACTCTGCTATTCTTATTCCAAGAGGCTCTGTTAAACGGCAGTGCATATCCAAACCTACAGCACATTGATAAACATATCTGTGATACAGGCAAAAGTAACACAGAAAGACTTCTTTCAGAATTTAAAGCGTACAAAAGAACAGAATTAAGAGCTAAAATATAGCAAATACACCCAGAGTTTTCTGACTTACATCTGCTTAGGTCACAGAGAAAAACAATTCGATATAATCTGAACTAGAGATGCACAACTCTTGAAGATTCTCTGCAGTTTATCCTGCCTCATGCATCACTAAGTGAGCTGGCAGCCATGTTCCAACTGCAGCCTTTTTACTGGAGCTGAAGCGGTGCAGCACGGAGGCATGGCAGCTTGATTTTCAGCACACGAGAGAAGCCACACAAGAAGACTAACAGGAGCAAGACTTTGGAGCACCACAGATTGCGTAAATAACCAGCGAGTAGTCTGAGGAAACATATCTGCAACCCAGGCATTGTACAAACATGTTATTTGTCAGACTGCTTGGTGGCAAGAAAAACCACAGTTGTACTTCAGCAGCGTTTCACAGAGCAAACCAAAACCACAAATCATTTCAAAGGAGAATAGCTCTGATAAATTGTGTCGGCATACCTAAAGCCACAGCTACCCCTATCATGTTTACTTTCATTATTTGATATACCTTTATTTAACTTCTTATGGCACTGTAGTAAATCCCTCACCACACCCCTGCACTAGCACTTTAAGACATTTCACATGTCAAAATATTTTCCTCAGAAGCAGGTAAAACAGGCAGCTTATGTGAAGTGATGACATTATTGTATTTAAACACAAATTAAAAGAAATTGCAAAAAATAAGGTATGATTAGCTATCATTTGACCAGCACAATAGAAGAGGCTTAAGTGCTACCACCATTAATATAGAATCATAGAATATCCCGAGCTGGAAGGGACCCATAAGAATCATCGAGTCCAACTCCTCGCACCACACAGGTCTACCCAAAAATTCAGACCACGTCACTAAGTGCACA
This sequence comes from Nettapus auritus, assembly GCA_011076525.1. Classification (NCBI taxonomy): domain Eukaryota; kingdom Metazoa; phylum Chordata; class Aves; order Anseriformes; family Anatidae; genus Nettapus; species Nettapus auritus. The sequence continues at coordinate 3,225,783 of CM021784.1, forward strand.
GTACAAACGCTTCTTAATCTCTGACAGGCTTGGTGCAGTGACTGCTTCCCTGGGGAGCCTGTTCCAGTGTGCAACAACCCTCTCAGTGACGAATGTCTTCCTCATGTCTAGGCTAAACCTCCCCTGCCTCGGCTTGACACCATTCCCTCGGGTCCTATCACTGGTAACTAAGGAGAATAGATCAGCACCTGCCCCTCCACTCCCCCTCATGAGGAAGCTGTAGACTGTGATGAGGTCTTCCCTCAGCCTCTTTTCCAGGCTGAACAGGCCCAGTGACTGCAGCTGCTCCTCATACATCTTCTCCACTAGGCCCTTCACCATCTTTGTAGCCCTTCTCTGGACACTCTCCAACAGTTTCACATCCTTTTTGTACTGTGGTGCCCAGAACTGCACACTGTACTCAAGGTGAAGCCACACCAGCGCAGAGTAGAGCAGGACGATCACTTCCCTCGACCGACTAGCCGTGCTGTGCTTGATGCACCCCAGGATGGGTTGGCCCTCCTGGCTGCCAGGGCACACTGCTGGCTCATATTCAGCTTGCTGTCAACCACAACCCCCAGATCCCTCTCTGCGGGGCTGCTCTCCAGTCTCGTTGTCCAGTCTGTACAAATAGCCAGGGTTGCCCTGTCCCAGGTACAGGACCCGGCACTTGCTCATGTTAAACTTCCTATGTTTGGTTGGTGATCGCCCAGCTCTCAAATCTGTCCAGATCCCTCTGCAATTTGATATCTTAGAATAAGTAGCCCTTCATTTAGAGATACTTAACTGAGTTCCCAAGTATGGAAAAGGAGAAAATAACATTTTTAACTTTCTACAGGTACATCAAGCCATAATCCATTGGTTTCTGCTGAATTCTATAAATCTCAGAGCAATTACGCATGAATACATACAGCTTGTGCGTAGATGCCTTTGTAGCAGTACACCTGAATACAAACCAGATAAAGGCAGAGCTCTGCTTAAAGATATTGCTAAGATTATTATTGAACATGCTCAGCAGAAATTATTCAAGAGTCCTGTCATTAAGCTTCAAGTGACAATCACTAGTAACGCAATGGGCTGAACGAGAAAAACAGTTATTTTAAGCTTAGTTGGGGTGGTTTTTTCAGACAGGCAATCACTTACACAAATCTTCACCAAGATCCTGGATCTGAAGTAAAGCTAAAAATTAAGTCACTTTTTGCCTTCTTAATCTGTATTCCCCTAAATTATACTTAAAACTTACACCAGCTGACAACTGAGACCTTCAAAAGGGCATCAAAGAAAGCTAAGAAGTACTCCTGATGTAATCTGTTTGCATCACTGTAAAAATAATCGGCCTGCGAACAGCGATGTGTTTATCCAACAGAACTATCTCAGCCTTAACAGTGTTTGCTCTGCACACGGTTCTCTGTTGGCACGGCATTGGCACAATAGGGTCCTGACCCTAAACTGCACATTTGCATGCTGTTACAATGCAAATGATGAAACACATGTTCATACTTGCATGAGAGATTTATTCCTTACTGCACCTGCAAACTCTTGGGCAGCTTCACCTCTACAACTTGAGAAAAATAAATAAATCTATAGTAAGCCGCTGAAAACCTTAAACTTCAGCAAAAATTTGAGAGTGAATCCATAACACACATACATTCCTTTCCATCTCAGACATCAACATCAGCGTTTCTCTGCTTTGCTACAAAATCTGGACAGCCAACAAAGTAACAGCTCTACACTTTCCTGTGAACCTACCATGATCATAACGCTTTTGCCAAAACGTCAAACAGCTAATCAGTGAGTTTATTGACCTTTCCTCTCCATTTCCCTAAGGTGGCTTTGGCTGCAAATTCATCCTTGCTACACACTTTGGAGCCAGTGTGCAGGTGCTTGTTCCAAGCTTCAAACGGCTGCCAAGAACCAAGTGCCTTGAGAGAAACCTTCCTTCACAAGACGGAAATGAATCAGCACAGAACAAAATCACGGCCAAGGGAGCTACGGTTCCATGAGAATAAGATTCGTGCTGACTGCCACAAGTTACAACATGGCATTTGTAGGTGATGTAAAAACAGCCCCAGATGTCTAGAAGCTTCCAAACTTTACAGCCTCTTTTACACTACCCTTTTCCTAATGTTTACATTATGTAGCAAATAATGTTAGTTTAACTTAGTATTTGTAGTTAATTAAAAAGTAGAACAGACTTTCATTTTGATTACTTGTTTTTGCACCAAATTTGTGTCTTGCTTTAAGTTTGTTGCACTCAAAAAGATTAAATAGCTGTCAGAAAAAAACTGTTCTGATAAACAAAATTAGATGACATACATTCTGCTAACCACAACAAAAGTGAAAACTGCCTATAAAACTATTGCTAGAGTGTGATTTTAATATTAGCACTATTCAACACGAGCATAACAAATACAAACCAAGACGAACACATTTAACCTCTACCAAATTTGAGCACATGCTATGAACAGTAATTTAGAAAATATTATAAAAAGATATTCTATTAAGTAACTAGTAAAAAAGTACTTTGAATTATACTCTCATGGTTTTCCACGTGCTTTAGCATGGTTTCCAGGAGGATCTGTCCCATGATCTTGTCAGGCCCAGAAGACTGACTGGCCTGTAGCTTTCCAGGTCTTCCTTTCTTCCCCTTAAAAACAGGGGTTATGTTTCCCCTCTTCCAGCCAGTGGGAACTTTCCCAGACTACCACAACTTCTCAATAGTTGATTCTTCTCATGAAGGTACAAAGCAATATGCAGAAGATAGCTACAAAGCACACTTTTTAACAACCTAAACTTTTAAATTCTAGTTTTAAACTCCATTCAACCAATTTCCAGTTGCTTCCATAAAGCTACTGCTGCTTTTTGCTTGCTTACCTGCATAAAATAACCTTACAGTAAGAGAAAGTAAATTCAGAGGAGGCTGAAATCCTTTTCAAAAAAAAAAAAAAAGGATCTTTCACTGGTCAAATCTGCTATTTCTCTTACTCTGGTCTCAAAAGCAAACTTAATTAACATCCATCCAATCACCACATCCAAATTAACAATGTTTTTCATAACTTCTGTAAGATAAATAAGTAAAGCAAAGTATATTCTCACCTCCTAAAGCATATAGCAATTCCAAAGCTTGTACCATTGACTGTGCAGGAGGTGGCTGTGAGGAAAAAACATGAATTGTTTAAAGTTATCGCCACAGAATTTTCACAAAAATTCTTCCACAAAATCACTACATTCTTATTATCTACTTTCTTAAGCAAAATGAAGAGAGTTCTCTGACTCTTCCTGTCAGCTTTCCAGTAACCACCAGTGCTGCAAGCCAAATCCATCTCAACAGGCTCATCGTGATTACTCTGACACTCTCAAGATCCTATCGGTATAAAGAATTATGCCAAGCTAGAAAAGGCAAACTTTCTTTATCCAGAAGTGACTGCCGTAACAATTGCTTTTTAAACTTCTTCTTCTAATGCTATTAGGCTGCTGCAGGGAAAGTTAACATCCCAGCCAGACCCAGTACACATCAGATTTAGTTATCAATATAAGAGCAGCTAGAAACTTCACAGAAATATAAATATTGCTATTGCTCTTTTTAATGAGACGGATTTAGTTTCATATATTTATTTTCCCCCTGCAAATTCAGTGTAAAACAACTAGTTTTGCAGAACCTTAAAGTGTTTTTCTTTCCAAGCTGTTCTCAGCACTTCTAACAGCAAGCTCCAGAACACAAACAGTCGTTATTTCTAAGTTGCCACACACATTACTTGTACTAGCTGATTTCCATAAAGCTACTGCCTGATAGTAGGCAATGAGGCATGCTTTCCAAATTAACAGGGCAGTAATTACTGGTCAATGGTTCTATGGGTTACCAACAAGTCATCTCCCGATATCTGTTCTCACTAAAGAAAGATGACAGACTCCAGTGTCTCGGACTCACTGAAAGAAAGGGGAACCTGAGCACGTTGTCGATTCCCAAAGCCTTCAGTTGCAAGATGACGGGTGCAAGGTTACTGCGCTGCATCTCGGGAATGGTGGACTTCGGCAACTTCTCAAAGTCTTCCTCTGTTGCGGGAGAAAACAAAGCCATTCGAGATTCAACTCCTACTGTGGGCAAGCCAACATGATAGAACTGTACCCATTTCAAGTTAAAATTGAATTTGAAAGACCAAACAGGTGTTAAAACAACTAACTCAGAGATGATGTTTCTCCAAATACTGTATTTAAAGTTACTTTAATGTGAAAATTCTGTTTTATCTACACTGCTGATTCTGTACTTGACCCACATTTCAATTGGAAATGTAAATTCCTCATAAAAATCTGGAAATACTTTATTTTTCTTCCAATAATTTGATATAATGCTATAAAAGCTTTAATTTTTAAAAAGGGACAAGGAAAAGTTCAAAACAAACATGTTCTCAATACAAAAACACTATTTTTAGTAACTATTCAAGTCAATGAGGTTTTAACAAGCGTATTGAAAACAATGACTAAGGATTGAGAAACAATTTACTCAACAACGCCTTTTATTAAAAAAAGCATACTTACTATAAATTCTAAGCCTGGAAAAACACTTCATGTAAGGTCAAAACCCCCATAACCTCTCTATCCACCTCTTTGCATTACAGAAGGCGGCAGACACACACACATTCCAATGCTAAACTCACCCCAAATCAAGACAAGAAATGCATTATTTTTACCTCACTTATTTTTCATATCCAGACAGAAACTTCATCTCTGGTCTCTCATACCTTCACTAAGACAAAGGCAGCTTACCTTTGCTGTACTTTGGTCCCGTCAGTGCACCTTTTATTTTTTTTTATTTAATGTTTCTTAAAACACTCATCATTAAGCCATCTCTGGGGCATATGAAAATAACTTAAATATAGTCATGTAAGAGATTATGTTGACAGGAGCACTAAAACCACAAAGGTTGACTAATCCTGAGCTGCAGTATCATCATGGCCACCTACAGAGTAAAAGTGCTCGGTGCCACTACACGTCGTAAGAGATCACGGTGGTATCACCTGAATTCTTAAACAATGCTCTACATGTTCCACATCGAAAAATGGTGCAAACCAGTATGGGAAAAGGTGCTTTGTTTCAAAGACGCAAGGACCACACATGCAAAAGACAACTATGAAATAACTTTTTTTTTTTTTAATAAGATGTATCAGCAAGAAAAATGCTCTGTAGTACATCCAAACACCTACCTCTTGAAATGCAAGCAGATCTCACACATGTATTTTACCAGTACCACCCAGACCTAATGACAAATTACTAATCTCAATCTACTAAGCACTTGCTTTAGTCTGCAGGCTCTCATCCATTAAAACGTCTGCTAAACTTAAAGCAAAAGCAATTACATTCATTCTCAGTTCTTCACTGGACACACAAATTTAAGGAATAAATCATGTTTTTGTTTAGTGTGGCAAGTGCTGGAAAGCACATGTATGTTGCAGAAAGATATAAGCCTCAAAGATGCAGTGAAACTAGAGGGAACCTCAGGAACATAAGCAACTACCATGCTCAACTGTAAAGCCTGTTCTCACTAAACAGCTGAGAATAGAGACAGTTGGATTGCAGCTTTCTGAACACTGCCAGGTGGCTGACAGATTCATTTATAACAGTTTTTTTTTTTCTACAGTGCCAGCCTAAATAATTCAGGGCAGCATTTGGGGTTGGCACCTATTGCTCTGAAAAAGATACATAAGGAAGTTTTCCTCAACCATCTGATGAATCCTTTATTAGATACATGGTCTAAAGGAGACTTTAGTCACAGAAGAGAGTGTCACATGTGACGTAAATCCTCAGAAACCAAAACAAGAGGTGTTTTTTTTCTTTTTTTTTAACCAAGAAAGGTAAATGAGTAAACTCATCACTCAAAGCCGTCAGCAATTGCAAGCCTGAAATGTCGATGTAACCTCATTGCACTTTCCCAGCTCAGTTTGTATTTCTGTTTCATAAAAACAATTCAGTTTCCAATGCTTAGCATGTACAAACAATGCACTTTTAAATATGCCAAAAGAATAACGAAGGGAAATCTCTGTCTCTTGCTGAAAGAAGAAAATGAAGTTTTGTTCTCCTTTAGCTAATGCTAAAACAAAATGCAAGTCGTACCTGCAGGTTCATCTTCCCTACACAAATGACTGACCTGTATAAAGTCTGTAACATTTTCCAGAGCGGTTCCGGCCGGCACGCCCTGCTCTCTGATTAGCTGACGCTTTGGACACTGGTACCACCACAAGGCATTCAATGGCTGTTTTGGGATTATAAGCCCGAAGCTTCACAAAGCCACAATCAATTACAAATGTAATTCCATGAATCGTGATAGAAGTCTCAGCAACGTTGGTGGCTACAATCACCTGCAGATATGAACACAAGGATGGTACTGTGAAATGCCCCAATTTCCATTACACTGTCAAGCCCTACCCTCAGTGCACTAGGACTGAAATACAAGCCACCATCTGAGATTGAAAGATCTCAAGTACAAAAGTTCCTATCAACACACTGCAGTTAAGAAAGATACAGCGGACGCAGCAGAAATAGCTGTCAGCTTGAAGTAAGCCCAGTGTTTTACAGTTTCACAATTAATTTCTTATTCAGATTTATTCTCCCTTCATTAAAGCGGCAGAACTTGGCTGTGTTTACAAAGAAAACCATTATCTGACTGTAAATTGAACGTTATTATGTAGTGAACTAAAATATCTTCTCTCTGCTTCTCAGTTATAGTGAGCTGTTACTTGTAACACCAGTGCAGGGCAGGAGACAGGAGGAGGGCAGAGTTGATTCATTGTTCCATGTTCAGTATATCTGCAGAGATGTCCTAAAATATTACAAAATAATTGCTCCCTGCTGACAGGGGGAATTTTAATCCTTATTTCACCTCAAAATAAAAAAAAGCAAGTCTTGGCAATTAATTGACACATCCTGGAGAGGAAATAAGTATTTATGACTCAGTGTTTTCCAACATCAGATGAACAGTTTTACTCATTAGACTCCAGCAGGCACAAGAAGCGTAACTACTCATCCCTGTGTAATTGTCAGCTTATCTCAGCCCCAACGCCGGCTCTGCCTAAGCAGAAAGCACTAATAATTGTGACCAATTGGATGATAGTTCTGTGATGTTTAAACATCACAAGACTTTCAGAAGTCAAAACAAAGCATTTTCTATGTAAGCCAAGAAAGTCTTAGCTTGCTTCTTAAGGGAAAACAGAGCATTTACCCGTCATTAATTTTTCCTTTCCTAATAGAAAATAGACATAGACAGTCCACAGGAAGGAAAGAAAACAGGTGAAAGCAGAGGACTTCAGAGTGTAAGAAGCTGCAACTGGATATAAGCAAAAGCTGCAAGTGGATACAGACATATATCGCATGTAAAAAGGCTCTTAAAAATTGGGGAGTTGAAGCAGACAGGAGAGCTAGAGCTAATATATCTAGGAGTGATGGAAGATGAAAAGGGAAGCCAGAGAACATGTTCTCGGTTCCCATTAGGAAAATGACAGGCACTATCAGGAGATGCAAAAAATCTTCCTCCATAAAAGTTCACAATAGTCTTGTGATGTGAACGTTATATATGGTACCTGTGAAACACAGACACCCTTCTGGGTGGTAGAAATGAAGACATAAATCACAACCATACCTTCCTGACATTGCGAGAAACTCTCTCAAACACCTTCATCTGCTCCGGATAAGGCAGCCCAGCATACATGGGGAGAACACGGAGGTGTCTTTTCATTCCAGTACGAGAAAGGGCCCGAGCCTGTTCTATAAGCATAGAAACGACAGTCTCCACTTCCTCCTAGAACCACAGGAAGATAAAGGGCTTGAGGGAGGTTTCACTTGACTATCATAAAGCTATCTCCTGTACAAAAAAACGCACAAAAATAATCCTGATCTAGTTTTAGTTGTTCAAAATCCAGGACCACATGAATACCTCCCTCCATTTTGAAATACTGTTATATTAATTGCTATTTATATGAAATATTTATACAAAATATTTATATCAATTTATTCAAAACAGTGTTCCTTCACAAATACATGAGAAAAATCGCAAAGGAAGGACTGAACGAAGCTCAGTAAGGAGGAAGCAGGCCTGTTTTTCTGTGCATCTCAACGCACGAGGGAGCAAAATGAGAGGCCATATTTTGACTGCGCTGTGGATCTTGACGAGGCATGACACAGTACCAGCATTAACACCTATCCTCACATTTTCTCAGAGATCACATTCAGAGATCAGCTGTGGCATCTCACTCAAAAAATGCAGACAATGAAATGCTTAGACATTGCCTTATCATATATTAAATTCACTTTTTCAAAGTTGAATCCATAACAGGGATGAAAACTTTCTTGTAGAAGCATGCAAGACGCTAGTGAAGCTAGTCAAGGTAGCTTGCTCTGCACTGGAAGAACGCTGAGCCACCTCCCATTTACTCTTCTGGGCCGCAAAGGGAGCTGACAGGCACAAACAGAGCCAAAGAGACTAGCAGATCTCGTAGCAATTTGTTTTTCTGTCGAAGACTTCAGACTTCAAGCCTAACAAATGAAAATTCCATTTGCCCTATTAATGATGATTCACTGTCAATTTCAACAACTTTGTAGGTGTGACTAGCAGCAAGAAACAAGCTGTTCTGCATATCAACAAGGCCATAACCATACAGGATTAAACAAGGGAAAACATTATCCATTACTAGTTCCGATTTTCTTTCAGACCTAATTACATTTTCTGAAAGTCCTTGGGACTGGCCTAATTCTGCTCCCATTGACCCAGAAAGGTTCGTCACCTTTAACGACTGTAAAGTAAGCACAGCTAGGGAAAAGATGGAGACTGTAAAGCCAACAATACAGCACTGTAAAGCAAAAAAGAATGCTTTTTTCTATACCTGGCCAGTTAAAAATGCCAGTATATCACCATCATTCTCCATCTGGTGAATTTTCATTGCAGTTTCCACAGTTGATTTTAAGTAGTCTGGAACAGGACTGTGGGGAGAAAAAATAGCAGAGATGTTAGCAGAAAAGTAAGTGCAGATGCCTCGCTTATGTAAGAGTAGAATAAAAAGCTAGCTTTTGGACACTGTACATCACATGCACAACATTTAATTCAGGATGTGTTCTCGGGAATCAGCCTTCGTGAATTCATTTGTTTCCTTGACACCGATGTGAGTTAAAAAAAAGAAAGTGAGAAGATCAAAGAGAAACACACCTCTGTAAGTAAAAGACGTCCACTGGAAACGTCCTCCCCTCCACAGTAAGGATCACACTGGTATCTTTGCTGGGGTCACCGGTGTCATTTTGATTAAAGAAATCCCTGAATTTCTACATTAAAATAAAGACAAACACTTCCAGTTTGATAAACTCAAAGAAGGGAGGGAGAAATCTAATGACACTAAGAAGTCAAAATACTATTACTTGAATATATTCTTCATAAATTCGACAGCCTTTTGATAAAGTACTAAATAAAAAAATCGATTTTGTTGCCTTATATTCTGGTTGGGATTCAGGCACTGGAAAAAATAGATATATCATCTTTTTACTGGATCTACCGAAGCTAAGTAGAACACAGAAATTATTGTTCTTACAAGTCTGAGCGAGGCTTGCACATTCTCACCTATATATTTTTTAGATAAGTAAATTTTACAGTTTCTACTGAAAACCAAAGATCTCACTTTGTAAAAGCAGAGTTGAAGCTGATTTATGTAAGTTTTGGCCTTGTGTTGTGAGACACTTCCATAAATTTTAAGTTTATCATCATTAAATATTTAAACACATAATAAGAAGAGCAAACAGCAAGAACGCAAATAATCCATCTCAAATCAGAGCTACCGCAAACTCTCTGCATTTAAACAAACGTATATACAGTCACCAGTTAGTATGAGTAAAATCACTGGTACTTAACATTCACTGCAAAGGCAGATTATTGTCATGTTGTCCAATGCAACGTACAGAACACCCAGTATTATCCGTACTACCAAAGCACAGCATATTATCACTGTTCATTGCATATGGTCTTGTCACTAAAGCACGTCTCAGTACACCTGCATCATCAGTGCTAGATGCAGCTCCCACCACCACATCTCATGAAAGACACAGCGGAGTTCAGAGAAGTACAGAGAACAGCAATGAACACAATAAAGGAGACAGAGTAGCTGCCTTATGAGGAAAGGCTGAAAAGGCTGGGACTGCCTGGGGAACAGAAGGCACACAGCTGAGGTTTACAAAATCAAAGGTGAGAAAAAATATTGTTTTGTTTGAAAAATCCCATACTACTTGAACCAGGAGGCACTTGATCAACCTAGCAAGTTTAAAAGAGTATCTCATTAAATAGTAGGTGGCAAACTTCTGGAAATTTCTCTCACATGAGGTCACGGAGACTTACAAATGGCAGGTCCACAAACAAATGCAGAAGGAAATAGCAGGAATGTACTGTCTAAAAACCCTATCACAGCCATTGTGGATGCTGAGGCAGCTCAAAAAAAACAGACCCACGGCAAACAGACGGCATCTCCCTAACCAGCATTTCCCAGTGCTGCAGCTGCTGCCACAGACAGATCACTGTGCTGGACAAACTGCTGCTCTGATCTAGCAGAAAATTTCTGTTCTTACTCAAAGTTAAACTAATGACATTTTTAGTAAGTTAAATTCCCAGAGGCTGCAAGTCAATCACAGAGTTTATTTCTCACTGAAATAAAACCTCCTTGTCTGTCACTTATTTTTAATGGTCTATGGTTGTCTCAAGTTATTGCTATCAGTAAAACAGAACTAAACCGATGTCTCTTACTGGATTAGACTAAGCCAAAAGAACATCTTTTTATATAACAACGCCACTAAGATGAAAAAGCCATGAATATATGAAAAACAGATTCCTATTTAAACTTACTTCTGAAGAAATTTGGTAACGTAATACGTAAAGCAAACACAGCAACCTAACTGTAGCAGATTTTTTTTCCTGCATTCCTTCCCCTCTTCACCACTCAGACAGAAGCAATACTTCACAAGAAGGAAGCAGCACAGAAGATAAGCTTTATAGAAACAGAGGTGGAGCCGCCACTTCAGGGCACTTCATTACAAACGAAATTTGAGAGATATACCTCCGCATCCAAGGTGGCTGAAGCTACAATCAGTCGAAGATCCCCACGCTTCTTTTGAATCTAGTATCAAAGAGAGCAAGAACATCCAGAGTAAAAATTACTTTCTGAGGTATAAGGCTAGAAGCAAGTTTTAGAGCATCAACCAGAGAACTGCGTGTGGAGCTTTATATAATTAATAGTAGAAAACAACTGGGGGTATTCAGTCTGTAATCACAGTTTACTCTTAATTTCTGGTGGTAGTCAGATCCTTAGTTGATTGAAAGTCAGCAGCTCCCTGTGAGATTACTTCACATGATCATCAGCAGCAGAACCAAGATTGTCTTGTTGCTAGTACCACATAAAGAGAAAAGGCAGCCTTACAGGGAGGAAACAGAACAACCCGAGTGTTGGATGTATAATGTACAACGGGCTGCAAGATACATGAGGAACTAGAAATCTGCCTCTCTCAAATGGGCCCACTAATCAGGCATCAAGACTAGAGGTCCAGCAAAAATAATTGCAGTGAAAAAGGTTAGAGGACACTAAAAGAATAACCTTTTTTAGTAGGCCAATGGCAATATCTGTATAGAGAGTCCTTTCATGGGCTTCATCCAGCATGAGAACGCTGTGAATAAAGCAGAAAGATTTTAGAAATGGTTAGATTAACACTAGAATCACCATCTTCCTATGTTCTATGAAATATCATTGTTTGAAATTTGTTGCTGGATTGTTAGTGTTTACAGCCTTTTAGAAAACTGTGGAGATTAAAAAGAGAACAGAAGCAAAATGTGAGGGGAAAAGTAGCTAATGCATGTGGTACATACACAATGTTCTTTATTCAGGCTGTTTTTTTGAAAGGGGTGGAATAAGCAAGGTTTATCTTCACTATACTGCATCGTTTTCTTAGAATAAACCTGTGGAGTTTTTTTGTTTGTTTTATTAATTATTATTAGCATAAGAAAGAAAAAATGAGTTTAAAACTAGTATATGAATCAATTCAGACTCCACAAGGAACATTTATGTTTTGTTCCAAAAATCAAAGCACCAAATCCTGCTGGGTTTGGCACTGCAATGATCAGTTGATTTTCTAACAGTCTTTACAAGATAAAGAATTCAATCTCCTGACTAATTTTCACATCTGTATATTTAACTTATCATACCTCAGCCTAAAAAAATCCAACTGTCTAACAAGTTACACTTCATCAAGCATCATTCCACATTTCCTCACCTGTATCTTGTTAATAGAGGATCAGCCATCATCTCCCTCACCAGCATGCCATCAGTTAGGAACTAAAAGTGCATGCAAAGAAAAATGTTAAAAAAAAAAAAAAACAAACAAATGAACAACACACACCCTAACAGATAGTCCTAATTACCCATGTGACTTTTTAATACGAATGATTTTTGCCTGAAGTTTTACTTGTCTTTCATTTTCTAATGATCTATTCTATTATGCTGATCTACTTCCAGCTACAGAAGCAAAACCTTGTTCTGAGTATTAGCCTGGAGATAAGCAGAGAGATTGGTATTTAATCAGGATTGAACTGTTGAAAAGGAGTTGTTTTCACAATGAAAATATAATGGACCAGCAGCACTGGAACACTCATCTGTAACATGACGATCTCCTCTACAGATAACATTCTCCATGTCAGTCCAGCTTTGACTCTCTCAAAGTAAACTACGTAACTGCAGTCATGCACCTGACCAGCACGCAAGCCTTAACATCCCAACAAAATACAACACATTAATTTAGTAATTTCTTCTTACTAGCCAGAGGAAAGAAATCAGCTTCACATCGCCATCAAGCAGAGTTTGACTGAGGATTCCAACTTTGACTTTGAATTGGGCAAGAATTTGTTGTCAAGGTAAAAATCTCCAGATTTCCAAACCCAAATGGCTTACTCTCAGTCAGCCTGCTCATCTTCCCTTTTATTTGCACTTTTAATCAAAATCTATTTTTATGGTGGTGAGAATACCTTAGCTTTGATTCACTGCAGCCTTTCACTGTGACTTTGAGTGGTGTATCAGGTCACACTAGCACCGTATCAATAGCAACAACTAGCTTGAAAATCTCCTTTACTTTTAAAAAGGTGGCTGCTAGACCGGCAGAACAGAGCACATCCTAGTAAGGTCTGGAGAGCCACAACCACTTAAGCACACTCTTGGGGTACCCACCTGGAAACCAGAAATGCTACCTGTTCTCCTCACTGGGCATTACAAGGTTCTCATTAATTTTGCAAAAGTACTTGAAGAGTTTCAGCTAACCTTTCCAGAGGAACCACATACTGTTTCACCTTAATTCTTGTAGCCTTGGGATCCGTGCAGTCATCAAACCGAATGCAATATCCAACTTCATGACCCAACACTGCACCCCTTTCATCAGCAACTCGGCCTGCGACCTGAGAAAAGAGATCCGCATAAACAAGAGACAGCTCACAGCAAACTTCTTCACTCCATCACCGTTTTGTCCATAGAGAATTGGCACTAAATTAGGAGTAGAGCTACTGCTTCTAAAGAACTACTTGTTCTTAATGAAACACAGAATTGTTTCACACCACAGTGCGTACCTAATATAGAACTGCTACATACTTTTAAGATATTTCAAGAGAACTTAAATCTGCTTCACACTGCATCCACTTAGAAAAGCTACAGAAGTACTTTTTTTGTGATAAGGACTCTGAGACCTACAAAAGCGGCCCCTCCATCAGCCACAACGCTGGGGAAGGACTCCATGCCTGCAGTTGGGGGAATGCAGTTTAAGAACACAGCATGCAAAGAGGACAGGTACATGCAGAAAAAAAGCCGTCAGTTAAACTGATCTGTCCCTGAACTTACTCAGATTTTTTTTCTTTTACGTGAAGATGCTACTCTCCAGTTCATAATGCAGAATTCCCTGGGCAGAAATCAGGCAGAAAAATGGCAGAATAATTAAAAGCAACAACTTTTGGAACAGTAGAGGTCTGGGCCAGTTTAAAGCCAAGAGCTCATTTAGCTAAATCTTGAATCACTTGGACTTATCCTACCCAATATTACGCATTATGAGATTATGATTTCAGCAAACTGCAGAAGACATTTAAAAGCTAAAAACACAATAAAAATCCAGAATGCACGCTTTAGTTCTGTTTAAATTCCAACAGCAAGCTATCTTCAGCCATTTGAATGACATTCTAAACCATACTGGTAGGCAATGAATTCGTTTTCACTCGGAATCTTAACACTCCTTCACTTTGAGGCAAGCCTTCAGGATACCTGTCAGCCTGAGTTATGCAAGCAGAACTTCAGGAATATCTAAACTACACTTTATGTCTCTGCAGCTACTGCTCTTCACTTCTGACAGCCTCCATAGTCCAGCTGAGAAAGCAGGTAAGCACACTGATTAAAATAAAATTAAAAATAAAAAGTTTCCGTTCAAGACAAAGCAATAAATCATCATCAATGTCTCATCTCCTTGCAATTGCCATACAGCACAGGCAGTTTGCAACAACGTTCTTAAAGAAAAATCCTACTGTGACTATATACGAAGCGCTAATTGAGTAATCCTATTTTAGACTTAAAAATAACGTGCTAAGAGATAAAAGGGAAAAGAGAAGTAAGTTTGCCAAGAGAAGTCATTGCAGTATACGCAACATCTTGTGTAGAACCACCCAATGTCAGATGAATGTCCTCTGAAGGGGAAAAGGAAGGACACTGCAGGCAGACTGCCCAAAGCCCAAGGCGCAGCTCACTGCTAGGGGCCGTTTCCTTAACCGCAGTGGAGCTAGTCAAGGACCGCTGGATGAGATGATACAGCCAGGCAGACAACTGCCCGATCCTCTACATTTTTATAAGACATACACTAATGTACTGCAGTTACAGTTTAATGCCATTGATAAAAAATAGGCAAAATGAGGATTACAAAATGGCACCTCAATTTTCTACAGAAAGAAATCAGGCATGAATTGCTAAAAGAGGTGCACAACCTCCCATTTCTTCCACTGGCGATGCTACTGCACACAGATCTGCATCACTACTTTACTTTAAGAGAGCAGTTAGGGGTTATGCAAGCATTATTCTAGTTGAGAGTCAAACACAGCTCAACCTTGCACAGTCCTAACTCCCTGCACATTCTGCTGATGCAACTCAATTTTATTTCTAAGTTTTTACACCTGCAATTGTGGGATTGGAATCTTTGGCAAGACCTGCTAATCAGGTTGAATTCAGCATATAGTACCACCTATCCTGGAAGGAAGATGAGCACAAACGTCTATTCACTCAGGAGCTCACAGAGTTGTCACTCTTGCGTTTCAGCAGAGCTGCTAAGAAATCAGAGGTTATAGTGACAATAAAGTGAAAAAACTTGGGAGAAACTCACTGAAACAGCAGCAACTCGACGAGGCTGTGTCACCCCAACAACTCTTCCTTCAGCTGTCCAGCCAGCTTCTGCTAGGTACTGCAAACCAATATGAAGGATAGGAAGTGAGTCACCTGTGGTGTGATTACAGCAAGGTGTTGGTTTTCCACACTCTACGTTTCTTCCTGGTTCTGACACAAAATGATGCACGACCCCAAGCAAATCAGTTACTTGAAGATTTTGTGCATTCTTCATCTCACTATTAAAGACAACACAGTACAATATTACTTCCTAAGCACTTTAGCTTCCAGAAAGCATTCTAAAAGCAGTTCTTTGGGTCTCAAGTATTAACTTGATTTTTTTTTTCCCCTTTTCTTCTCTTTATTTTATAATCTCTTTGAGGAAAACAAACTAAGCAGAACAAGTCCAGTGCTCACACTGAAACAGATAACGTTCATCATTAGCTTGTAATTATTTAAACCAAACCCAAGAACAAACTGCTACATATTCTTGGACTTTCTTCATTCCTGTCACAACAGAGAAAGTTCTAAGAAAATACAGAAACACATACTTCAAAAGTTTCCAAGAGCAAAGTTCGTTAGAAACCTGCACCTCTTTTCCTACTCAAAAACATTCTCTACAACATGTCAGACTTAAGTCTGACAGAATAAGGACACCTACTATAGCACAGTAACCACTATTTGTACCAGCATAATCTTGTTGCGTGTGGTCCCTCACTGTAGCAAAAGGCTTTGCATTACAGATATATCAGCTCCTGCTACGCAAAATTAAGCTTTATTTTTCTCTCCTTTTGTTCACACAAACAAAAAAGCACTGGTAAATTCCCACTCTTACAGTGCAGTTCTGGGACACTCTTAACATTTCATGGGAAATTCCCTGAGGGAATACTTGATTTTACCAAGCTGAACGCACACTTACTTGTGGAATTTGTGTTGATTTCCCACATCCTGTTTCCCCAACAATCACCAGAGTTTGATAGTTCTCCACTAGATAAAGTATGTGATTTCTTAGCTGAAAAATGACATGTTAATCTCAAAAACAGATTTGTACAAAAATAAGAAAATAAATTAACATTATAGTAGTTACATAATGGCACAGTAAATTCATTTTACAGAGTACTTACTGCCAAAAGTTAAATCATACTTTCAAATTTACAAATATTATATGTACAACATACAGTAACTTAAATCTACAAAGCCTGTAGATATGTATACATAAACTTTTGCAGGAAATTTCCTGCATAAAGGAAACGCAACTATTGCTGTATGCTTTAAAATGTTTCTATGCTGCTTTCTCAAAGCAAAAACATAAAAGCCAGGCACCACACAACAGATTTACTATTCCAAAAAGAACTTCTGTACCTTAAAGACAGGCAGCTTTTGTCTTTGTTGTTCAATAGAAAGGGAAGCATAAGGATTATAGATGACAGTTAAACCACTGCTCTCAGCAGGACTCTGCCTCTCCTCTGAAACGCTGACACCAGGACCTTCTGTGCCTAAACGACAAAATTTTAACAGGAAGAACACACTTCTGTCAACTGTGTCACAGTACTGCCAAAATCAGTATGTTCTTTGCAAAGGAGAATCATGGATAGCAGCATGCATCAAAAGACCAGCTTTCTAAGAAAATAATCAAAAGCATTCAATAAAACAAGCAAAAATTCTTTCAAATGAAATATCTTTCTCCTGCTAGTTAAATAAATAATATTTTGAATAAGTATATGGATAAAGGTAAAGGGAAAAAAAAAGACACAGGAAAAGTACACAGCAATGTCTTGGGACCTTTCTTCTTCTGTGCAACACTTCAGATGGAGGTTCAACAGCCATCTCAAAAGTATACCCAGGACTTTAAGCCAGCCAGCCATTTAACCAAACTTCTCTTGACTAACATGAGCTGCAGAAGCATTCAGCCTTGTCAGCTTATGAGGTACACCACTCACTTCAGCTCTGTATCTACCTTAGTAATTGAAATTTGATTTATTTCTGCTTCAAATGAACATAAAACTACTGACAACCAAAAATACTGAATTACGTAAGCAAACCTGAAGCTAAAACTCATCTCGGTAAAGGAACGTATGATCTCTGGCTGCATGTTCAACTGGGAAAGCCTGAGAGCAAAGAGAAGGCTTCTCCAGTTTTGTAGGGTTTGCTTAGGCTTGTCCCACTGTTCAAAATCAGTTAGTCCCTACTCAAAGCTTACCAGGAGTAGCCTACTGACCCAATCTGAAGAGCTGTTAGCAATGCCTCTGATAACTACCCACTCCCCAATACACCTGGGGACGTTAAGAAGCTCAGCAGCCTCTTGTCCTGTCACTGGGCTCCACCAAGCAGTATCTGCTCCAGCATCCCCTGCTCCCCCCAGCACACTGAGACACGCCGAAGCCTCCCCTTCTCCAGGCTGTCCCTGCCGCCCCCTGCACCGGCCCCACATCACCTCAGAGACCCCTCGCAGACCCGCACCAGCCCGCCCCGCGGTGCCGGGCAGCCCACGGAGCGCCCCGAGAGGTGCCGCAGGACGGCCCGGCTGCCCCGGCGCCCCTCCCGCACAGCCCCTGCTGCCGGCGGCCTTCCTGCCCGCAGGGCCCCGGGGTCCCCCCAGGCCGAGGGCACGGAGCCCTCAGCGGCTGGGGGCAGCCCGGGGGAGCAGAGGAGGCCGGGGAGCCCCCCATGACCCAGGCCCCGCCGCCCTCACCCGGCTTCCAGAACTTCACCGGCCCCACGGGCGCCGCCATCTTGAGGCGAGAGGCGGGGACGCACCGCCCATTGCCGCGGCCCCGCCGCCCGAGCGGGGAGGCGCCGAGCCCGGGGCCCGCCTCGGGGCCGCGGCTGCTCCCCTGTGGTAACGGGGTAGGGGCCGGGACAGAGCCCGTCCATTGACAGTTCGAACGATCTCAGCTTCCCAAACGTCCTTTTGTTGTTAATTAACTAAAGATAATTGCTGCCCTCCCCGCCGTGAATGAGGCCACCTCGTTGCGCTTCACGCCAGGCAACTGAGGGACGGAAAGCAGTTACAGGGACAGTCACACGCAGTTACTACAACCCGTTGGAATTATTACTGAAGTTAATCTAATCTGGAGTTCGAATTATTTAAGTAGAAACTGAAGTAAAAAAAAAAAAAAAAAAAAAAAAAAAAAAAAGTAATAGTTTCCAATAAGTAATGCTGTCAAAAAATGACACTTAAGGAAAAAAATTAACCACATTTTATATTCCTCATCATTCTCCATAAATAACACACAAGCAGTGCAGCTGCTGTGACAAAAACAGAGCGCACTTTGTAACACTGTACTTCCACAGTAACTCCTGCTATGTCTCTGGATAATCACCTGATAAAACCATCATTCAGTTATAAGCAAAAACGTTCTTAAAATTCTAGCTACTTATTTCAAGGGAGCTGTCAGATATAAAAAAAAAACTATCAAAAGGAAACACAATTGTTACCACAGAAGTTTGTACCATCAATATATTAACTGCCGAGAAAAAAAGTCCTACTTTGTGGAAGTAGCGCCCTATTAAAATAATGAGATGAACAACAAAGTTAAAAACTTGTATTTGAGAAAACAGATATACAATTATCGCTTTGAAAGTAATATTGCACAAACACCATTTTGCATAGAGTACAAAATTATCTTTTTTGTCTTCATGGAAAATATAGTTAAGAATAAAAATATATATTTAAAACTTTTTTACATCAGGATAAAATTTAAGACTATTAATCTATAAACTATTGAACATTTACAAATTAGGAGTCGGAACTATTACATTTCCGTGTTTGTAAGCATAGAAGAAAAAGGACACGCATTAGTTGTATCCTAATGGGTACATTATTGCATTGTCAGTACATGCGCATGTTCAATTTAATATTGTCCTACTGGCATTTAGCATAGACCTGTACAACATTCCCCAGCTAAGTTTATAGATTCCCCTTTGAGGCCCCGAATCCACAAGAATCCACTTAGGCAGGAATATACCCAAGATTTCTGCAGCAGCAGAGCCCCAAGGACATCTTGGGACATGGCTACCATGGATGGGTTAACAGGAGTTTCTGCACTGGAAGGCTGGTGAAACGTCAGTACATCTAAGTACAACAGTTTGGGAGGGGGTTTTATTCATTTATTTTTCTTCTCCAGAAAGCAATGGATTTTTTAAAAATTGAGCAGGCATGGAACTTTAAAATTAAATGCTTCTGTCTTCCATGTTATTACCTGTCAGGTGGAAGTAAGGTGTTTGTTTTTTTTTGTTTTTTTGGAAGTAGCAGCATCTTCATAGATTTCAGATCTAATCAGCTTTTCCCCACAAGAGCAGGCAACCACAAAATAGGTATGTAATGCCAAAAAACCTGTATTATTTGGCTTCGCTGCAAATATTAGTAGGTTCTTAGTAACATTATCCCTTGACTGTAGGCATTTAAAATACATTTTTTGTGATGGTCAACAAGTATTCTTATAACCAAAAAGAACACGTAATTTGAAATTCAGTCGTAAGAAAGCTGTGATGGCCTGATGTGTTACCTTGTTCTGCCAGCTGCACAACTTCATGAAAAGAAGACGTAACATTTGAGAACTAGGACTGGTAATTATCTAGTTTCTAGATTATGGCTACTTCCGTTCTGTCATGAAACGATTTGTGGAACACAAGATCAAGCTTAGAATGATTTCAGAAATGTACAGCAGTCCTGATATTCACCATGAGAAGCCCTTCAAGCAATATATACATACTTAGGTAGCTGGGTATAGAAAATAAAGTTTGAGCCAGTGAGCCAAGACACTGCTAACCCATTAGCTTAAACCATTCAAGAACAGGTTGAAAAATGAAAAACTGACAGAACACCACAAGTCAATAATGGCTTTCCAGGCGCTAGGAGTTTTGTTGTCTTTGGTTTTAAAGCACTTCTCAGCTTAAGACAACACCGTAACTGTATCTGTTGCTCAGCATTACAGAAGTGTTCAACTGAAACCACAGCTCCAGTATCCCTTTCTCTCAGTTTGGGGTTGTTTTCCCAGCTGCCTACACACACATGCTGTAAGACAGTACGTCATGTAAGACACGGACCACGGGACACGGTTTCGAGGTTCTGCGTCGCGCTGTGAGTGAACTTGCAATTCATCTCTCTATGATCCAGTGTGGCCTCATAACCTGAGAGCCATTCCTCTTAGTCAGTGGTGGAGAAGCATGCATTGCATTATTTGAAACATAGACTGCCTCCCTTGAGGCGTGCAGCCAGTTTCGCTTCCTTTTTAGATTTCCTACAAATGCTCTAAGATACAAAAACTCCATTCTCAGGAAGTTTTCCCTGGTTAAGTCTCTGGAAGCCACTGTTATCCTGACCAGCTGATCCAACACCTTACTCTTCTTGCTGCTGGAAAACTCTTTGAGGTTGACAGGCTTTGACCGTGCGTAAAGAATCCGAAACTCCTGGTCAAAGTGTGCAACTGCAGGGCCTGACAGGATCAATATGTTACTGCTGTTCAGCTTCCCGTCTGTCCATGTAAAACTAGCAAAAGAAGAATGAGAAAATGTCAAGTTAATTCAAAACGATAATAAAGATCGAAGTATTAACTGAAAATTCTCTTAGAGGTGTGCCTCATTTTAAGGCTAAATATTACAAGCCACTTGTTAATAAGGAAAGCAGTTTTGAAATGTAACTATTCTTGTCCATTTAAAGAAAATTGAAGTTAAAAAAATAAAAATGCCACTTGCCTGTAGGAGCCTGTTGTCACTCTGATGCCATCGATTAACATGAACTTTTCACGGACCTTCCCAATGATTTTGGCGCCTGACCTCGTGTAGTACGTGCTCCCAGTGATATTTCGAATTCTCATCGACTGTTAAAAAGAAAGATATGGAAAGATGATACGAATTTCAAAGTTAAATGATAGCATTTAAAGGAGTAACATGATAATAAAGATCACTGACAAACCACAAAGGCTGCAGTGTAGCAGCGCAGGTTTCACCCTCCAGAAACTGTTCTAGCAGGCAAAACTGTTCTAGCAGGCAAAGAGAAAACACGCTAAGGGAGAACCCCATACACTGGTTGTGCAGAATGGGATTGTAAAAAAATGTTGCCTAATTTCAGCGGGACCTGAACTCCAAGGATTCTTGAGAACCTCCTCCATCAGCCTTTGAAAGCTCAGCAAGCCTGAGCAACTCCAGTCATCCTTTTAGAAACCAGACATCCCTCCTTCATTTTCTTGAATAGTCCACTAGTATTTGTGCTCAGAGAGCAACTGTGACAGCCTCTTGTAAGGATTTCAGCTTTTCTATTAACTACCTTCTCATGCAAGAATGGTTATATCTTACAAGAAAGAGCTAGAGCTACATAAACCCCATTATAAGTTATGGCAGCAGGCCAAATAGTTTCTTCTAACAGTTCAAAGATTAGAGTTGTTATAGGACCAACTCTCTGTCCCTAGAGATATTACAGGGCTTACCTTTTCCTGTTCAAGATCAACTCCTAGATCTCTGCACATTTTCAGAAAGTGGGAAAATGAAGACTGATCTAGAAGGATGTATGCTTTAACTTGCCGCTGGCTACAAGCTTCCAAGAGGTCTCTGAAAATATCGGTATCTGTGAAGGAATCCATAACCAAGGCAATCATCTGCAACAAGTTTCAGAAGAAATCATTAGGCTGTTTCCACAGCATTCCAATAGAGATGGCATGTGAGGAATTTGCCTTTGAATTTAAATATTTTCCCCCCTCTTTTCTTCTCTTTGGTGGTTACACAACCTGGTGGTCTTGTACAGTACAATGCATTCTTCTGTTGTTCACAGAACTGCTGAAACATTTAGGGGACATATAATAGCAGAGAAAGGAAGAAATAACTGACTAGAATAAAGTTATGTAACGAGGAGGGTATTTTGGTAAAGATGATTATAGACTACAGTACACCGAGGTACAGGAGATACAACATACTTCACTTCACTACAATCACTTATTCATGCCTCTGTACAGTTAAGACAGAACCCATTGTTATTTGCTCCAGTTTTGGTGTTGCTTGACTCACTTATAACAGATAATATAAATTGGGATTTATTAACCCATTAGAAAATTTCCCTTTTTACAGTAATTAGAGCTGTAATTTCAGTAGTGGACTTTGAAGCTTCTTTTGCCAGGATCTGTATTGGTTTGGTACAAGCAAACTAGCCTGAAAGCCTGTTGTGGAAAAACACCCCTTACCTATTTAAAAAAAATGGAGTTCATCACTAATTGCCAACACTGAGAGCTCCTGCACCTGTTCAGCAACGCACTGCTCATGGCTTTTCATTAAGGTTGTACTAGAGCCTTCCCCTTTTTTACTCCATAACTTCACCTTCAAGATCCAATTGCACAAATCTGAGTGTTTCTGCCTTTTCCCTGATCTATGGAGTGGTCCGCAAGACACCTCAAGGCATCCAGGACACTGACACCTCTCCAAAAACTGAGAGAGCTCATATAAAAAAAAAAGTCGGAAAAAGAAAAACCTTTTGCTGTCGGCCTTCTCCAGCTACAGCCCTCCTCCAGCCACACACACTGCTTGGTGTGACAGGAGCACGGAGCTCGCCGCGGGCCGTCTAGGGGTGAGAGACCTCACACAAATCAAACCAGTGGAAAATAAACGCGTTGCTTCAGGATTTTCTTCACCCTCCCAGATGCCAAAACAGGGCTCTGGGTAAGACAGATTTGGTCTCTGGTTCTTAGACAAGAGCTCTTCTCCTGAGGACAGTCCCTTTGTTGTTAAAAGGGCTCTAAATTTTTTTTAAAAATGAGCTTATTTCCAAAATATAAGTTGTCCGAAGTCTTTCAAACTTTACAGGAAAATAAATAAACCTCACCTGCGTCCAACCGTGTCTGCTCACTGCACCTTTTGAAAGTACAGCTGCGCTTCCCCCGCAGCTTACGGTTCAGGTTCCCGGGACGCTCCGAGCCCGCGCTCCTCACACCTCCCTCACCGCTCCCCCGCTGCTCGCAGCCCTCCCACCGCCCGAGTGCCGGGCTCGGGCCGTGCGTGCCTGCAGGGCACCCCCCGACAAGGCGGTTTCTCGGGCTTTTTCTCGGGCTTTTTCTCCCGGCAGGAACGAGGGGGAGCCGCCGCGGGGTCCCTCGCACCCACCTGCCGCGCGGAGCGGATCTGCCGCCGCACCGCCTCCTTGCAGCCGCAGCCGCTCTCCCCGCAGCCCGGCTGGAAGTGCGCCTCCACCCGCGTCAGCCCGCGGAAGGCGCCGCCGGCGAAGCCCGGCCAGCCCAGCTCCAGCGCCGGCGGCTCCACGTCCGAGCGCTCGGGGAAGTAGGTGAGCGACGAGGCGGCCGGCGAGGCGCCGAGCGACGGCGGCTCCTCCTCGGCCGCGGCGGGCGGCACGGCGCCCCGCGCGATGGCCTGCACCTCGGGCTCCGAGAGGAAGGGCGGCAGCTGCTCCCGCCGCAGGAAGGCCCGCAGCGCCTCGGGGCCGCCCGCCACCAGCTCCTCCAGCGCCAGCCGCTGCGCCTCGCTGTACGGCCCCAGCTCCGGCCCGGCCGGCCGCGGCGGCCAGCGCCCGGCGCCCTCCTCCAGGCACTGCGACAGGTTGGCCATGGCGCGCCTCGCTGCCGCCCCGGCCCGGCCTTTATACCGGCCCCGCTCCCCCGCCGCCCTTCCCCGCCTCCCGCCCCGGGGCGGGGAGCAGCCGGCGGCGCAGCCCCGGGGTGAGGGCAGGGGGCGCCGCGAGATGGCGGCGGCGGGGCCGGCGGCGCCCCTCGGAGCGCCCTGGGGAAGGGGGAGCAGCGCGGCCCTGGGGCCGAGCTCCGGCTGCCCACCGAAGGGTGCTTCGTGAGGGGACGGAGGGCAAACGGTCCTCACGGGCAGGCGGCGGCGTTCCGCCTTTTCCTTCATTCCGCGGCAGCCAAGCGGGCAGGGCGTCGGTCGCCGGGATGCGGAGGGACAGGTAAACAGAAGACAAAACTCGGAAGGGAGCCGATGAGAAACCCCCGTGGCAATGTGAGTTTATTTGTGAGAAAGGCAGTGTTCCTGGGAGAGCGCCGAAACAACCGTACAGTGCACCACAGCTGAGAAGTACAGAGAACAAACACGGTTTTCAGGTGGATTTCATATACATTCCATATACATTCAAGCACTGCTGAACACGAGGCTTTTAAGAATACAACTCTGATGTTGGCCTTCAAGGTGTATTTTGGCTCCATCTTTGCAACCCCCTTTCCTCTCCATTCCAGCTCTAGGAGCCGTGCACCTCACCTGTTTAAGCAGGTGCAGACAGCTTTTACCTTGCCTGCACCTCTACAGCTTTAGGAAAGAAGTGGCTGATTTAACCTCCATCCTGTAAAAACAGCTGATCCTCATTGTCAATACAGACCTCAAAGACAGAAACTAGTCAGAATGAAGTGCTGCTCTCTACACTTGGGTTATAGTTCTGCTGGGTTTTGGCTGTTTCCTATTCATTCATTGCTCCTTGTGGAAACAAATAACAGCTGAAACGTGCCACCTACTGGGCAGACATGCCCATAAACAGGGAAATACCTAACACAGACTGGGTTGACTCTGAAGAATTCTGAGTCTGGTTGATCACTAAAATACTGGCACACAGGTCAGATTTCAGACAGAAATCAGAAAATCAATATGCTGCTGAAAAAGTGATCATCAAGCATGGACACATGCACAGTAATACTAACAAATATCCACACAGTGTCTGCAAAGTGACTTAACCCAAGATCCATTTAGTGTTGAAAGCAGAGCATTTTCAAAAGCTAGAAAGGCACTTAACTTTCTTTGAAGAACCTATTAGTGGATAAAATACAGACAGAGCAGGAAACAGAATACTTCAGAAAGCATGGCTTAAGATAAAAATAACTCAAAAAATTACTTGTAAAAGAATAAAAACAAACGATCTATAACGTTTTGTATATAGGGGCTTTGTTATGTGTCCTCAGTAATTGTCTCACCACTAGGTTGACTCCAAAGATGCTGTTTACAGGTCTCTTAACAGAAGCAAGATCACAAAATCATTAAGGCTGTAAAAACCCTCCAAGATTATCTGGTCCAACCATCACCCTACTACCAGTGTTCCCCACTAACCCCTGTCCCTAAGCACCACATCCAACCTTTTCTTGAACACCCCTAAGGACAGTGATACCACCACTTCCCTGGCCAACACATTCCAATGCCTGACCACTCTTTATGAGATTTCTGAGAAGAAATGTCTCCTAATTTCTAACCTAAATCTCCCCTAAATGGTTCAGAAACCTCCTAGACCAAGCCAGAATATGACTTGGTCTTGATTCTCAGAGAGACATTCAACAAAAGGCATCTTCTGAAGGGGTGTACCACAGGGGTGCACTACGAGACACTGAGCTCCATTACCTCATCTCCTGCTCACAAGCAAGATTTGCACCCCCAAACACTTCAGCAATACATTTACATTAGTATTGAAGCAGATTCAGTAAGTGCTTCTGGTATTCAAAACTAAAAGCTAGTTAAATGAGGACAAGTTCCCCTAAAAAAGGTATGGCTGTCTTGGAGTGCTAGGTTGCTACTTCCTTGATTTTTAAAAGATGCTCCTCTGAGAACGTGCACGTATATACAAATGTGTACGGAGAGAGACAGACAGACATAAGGTGATCAAACCGAAGAGCTGGTTAGCTCAGTACTGTGTACTCACTACCCTTTCAGAATGCTTAAGCAATGGGAAGAGGATACGGTTGAACATAAGAACCTGCAACTGTTCCAATAGACCCTTCACAACTTTAATGGAAGGGCAATATTTTTATCTGTGAAGTCAGAAAAAATAGCTTTAATGATTTTTCCCCCCCTCATGCTGAGTATAAAAGTCCCAGTATTAGAAAGGGGAAAGAGTATATATCGATAAAGTCAAAGTCATTCTGAGCAAGGTCAGTTGGACTCGGATTTTTCCACGTTCAGATAACTTAAAGCCAGAGAATTAACAATCCTGAAGAGTAAACATATTAATGCTTTCTAAGTATACAGAAGCACAATAAACCTTTACCACTAATGCATATAAGGGAAACATATAAGTAGTTATGGTATAAATAAAAACCTGGGTTTTATTACTTCAATTGCGTAGTATAAAACAAAGTACTGGAAAGGGATTTGCTCTTGGTATGTGTACAGGTACCGGAAGGAATTAGAAGGATCAGCAGATGAACAAGTGCGTTTTGGAACCCAAACTTTGTGCTCTGCATTCAGTACTGCAGTCATTTATTCAGAGAAAAGAGTGAAACATCCCGGAGGCTGCGCAGGCTGGTACTGATGTCTCGCCTCTGATTTAGATTGCATCTCCCAGTGTAGTGGTTCATGTAGTTTTCAGGCACACGTCTCCTTCGGGACAGGATGTCCACCATGTGGCTGAACTTCGACCTGATGGTGGAGTAGTGGAACTGCCTCTCCTTATGCAGTTTCTGGAAATACTCTGCCCTGTGACTGCTGGAGTATTCAATGGAACGAATAGAAGAGAGTGAGCTGGTAGAGCTCGTAACAGAACACTGGGATGATGAAGACAGCGATCGCAGGCTAGAATTTGATACAGACTTTCCAGGTGGAAGGCATTCTTCTTTTGATGCCCTTCTGTAAAGCAGGGGTGTTTCTGCATGCTTTTCTTCCTTTGTCTGTGTCACTGCAGTCTTCAGCAAAACTGAAGTCTGAGTCCCCGTCATTCTAGCATCAACAGAAGTTTGAGTGCCAACGTCATCTGTTAAAACGTTGGTCTGCGTGAGAGCATTACACGCAGCCACTACGGGCTTCTCTTCCCACCAGCCAGTTTGAGTTGATGCGTTCTTTCGCTCCACTGTGGCCTCCTGATCACTGAACCACTCCACTTCACTGATGCAGGAATGTCCCAGATCACAAGGTTTGCTTCTGGGAGTATCTTCAGCCAGATCTAGTCCTTTTAACATTTTTTTGGGAGTACTAGACATCCTGGCAAATGCTGCCCTCAGATTGCTTTTTACAGAGTATTCCTTAGAGGACTCTGTTCTGCTCACCAGATGATCAAATATTCCACTGTTCCTGGAGCTTGACAGGCGTTTAGGGCTGATAGGGTTTGACTGGGCATAAAGAATTCTGAACTGGAGGTCAAAGTGTTCAACCACCTGCCCTGACAGCAGCAGCAAATTACAGCTGTTCAGCTTCCCATCGGTCCACGTGAAACTATTGACAACAAACCAAGATTCACAGTTAAATTTCAGCTCACTTCAACACGTACAGTTACACATAACAAGACTCTGCTCAGGACTGCTGTCATAAGGGAGGTATCAGCTTGATTGAGTGAGTGTTCACTCTCTCCTTCAGGAAAACTCCTACCTCGCCACGGCCATGTCCCTTCCTAGCTGTGTAAACCAACACAGTTTTCCCCGTGTTTCCAGTTTTGTGTTAGTTCCGCTTACGAGTCAGATAGCCCACTTTATATTTACCAGTACCAAGCAAACACAGTTAATAGACCCTTCCTGCAGAACCTCCCCCTCTTCCCAGCATCATCAGGCACTAGCAGACCCAGAACTTGCCTGTAGGAGCCTGTTGTCACTCTGATGCCATCAATTAACATGAACTTCTCATGGACTTTCCCAACGATTTTGGCGCCTGACCTCGTGTAGTATGTGTTCCCAGTGAGAGTTCGAACTCTCATCAGCTGTTTCAGGAGAGAAGGGAAAAAGTAACATCAGATGGCAATTAAAGTTTTGATCAGTAATTCTGCACGAGAACAACTAGACGCATTATGGAATGAAGGGAACTTCCTTACATTATTCAGCAAGTGAGTCTTATTAGTGCTAGAGTTCTGTTAGTTTAGGAGAGGCTGTAGTCAGCCTGGAGAGAACTGCCACTTCCAGCTAATTACTGACCACAAAGCTAGGAGTGCCTCCCCATCCAGAGAAGCTCTCACCTG
This sequence comes from Nettapus auritus, assembly GCA_011076525.1. Taxonomy (NCBI): domain Eukaryota; kingdom Metazoa; phylum Chordata; class Aves; order Anseriformes; family Anatidae; genus Nettapus; species Nettapus auritus. The sequence goes on from CM021784.1 coordinate 3,254,028, forward strand.
GGTCAGCATAAGCATGTCCTAGCCAGGACATAGCGCAGTCACGTCAGCTTACGTTCAGAGGAATTGAGGAAGCCACCTGGGTCACATCACCCAAACCCTGCATTAAAAAGATGTTCCCAAAGCCACACCACCCTTGAGCTTCCTATGTTTGTCTTCCTTAGAGTCCTTTTCCTTAGTAAGCCCAAAGAGCCCATTCTTGGGTGTAAAAGAATAAAGCTACTTAGATCTTGCAAAATTAAGTGCTTGAAGATAGCCACTTTGTCAGGACACCCATCCAGCACGCCGAGGAGCTGCTCAGCGTGGCAGTAGCTCCTACATACTGGTAGCGAAGGGTAGAAGTAATCGTGCCTTTTCTGTATGGTTTTCAATGAGTTTGTGAGCAATTCAGGGACATTGTTTAGTGGCTGATGCTGGTAGTAGGGTGATGGTTGGACCAGGTGATCTTGGAGGTCTCTTCCAACCCTCACGATTCTACAATACTGGCCAGTTTTGGGCCTTAATCTTCAGGAGCTGAGAAACATTTCAAAACCAAAACAAGACACCGCCACCCTTTTATTTCGGTTACCAAACTGACAGGATTTAGTCTTTCAGGGAAGTCTGATGATTTACAGAAGGGTGTCTTTGATGTCCAAAACCATAAGCAGTAACACAAGTAAAAAACAAACCACCTCCCCTCCACCCTGTGTAGTACTTACACTTTCCTGCTCAGGACAGACTCCTAAGTTCTTGCACATTTCCAAGAAGTAGGGTAGAAAGCCCTGGTCAAGAAGGATATAGACAGGGACCTTGCGGTTGTTGTAGGCATCCTGAAGGTCACTGAAAATATCAGTATCTGTGAAGGAATCCATCACAATGGCAATTACCTGTGAAAACAAGTGGCAACACCTGTTTAAGAGCTTTACCTTACACAAGGCAAGATCATTGCCTCCCCCATCCGTTTTCTCCTGCTGTACCATCAAGGCCAAATACGTATTTCCTTGCCCTGCTGCTTTGGCCTTGGCCAATTTTAAACAATTTCTACGTTCTCCCAACGTTTCTGTAAACTCATCGTGTCCTGGTGTGCAAAGCATAAGACTGAAGAGATTTTTCCAACATCTGCTGTGGCGTTTGTGCACAGCCCTGCTTTCCTACCTCATCTCCATAAGCAGACCGTTCTGTAAAACCCGGGAAGCTGACACGGCAGAGTCAGCAACCCCTACCAGCCGTCCCCACTCCTGTGCTTCCCGATGTGTCAGTAGCACCCTGTGCTGCAGGGATTATGCTGAATGAGGAACTGCCATATCCAAAGAGCAGTTCTTACAGAGAACGAAATAAGGAGTGTTTAAACTAAACCGTACCAACTTCTGCCTCCTGCAAAGCATTCTCAAGACTCTTCTGTGGCAAAGCCGCTACAGACAGCCGCTGCCCCCAGAATTAGCTCAGCCTCTCTCGGTGTCACAGCTCAACATCTCAGACACTCACTGCTGTCTCTTCAGGCCATGCATCCCTACGTGAATTACCACAACAAACTAATTCTGTAGCTACATAATAAACTGAATATATCCCATAAGAGTCTGGAAATGGCATATTCTAAGTGTCCATCCAAAACCCACACGAGAAAACCATCCAGCTGCTCGGGGGCATTTGCAGACTTGTAGTAACAGTTCTTTACAGCAGGCAAGTCCCAAGAGGAAGATTTCCTTCCAGTGGGCCAAAGATAGAACAGTCTTACATTTACAAACAGCCTCCCCACTCAGAACAACACTGTGTGCCATTTCTGCGCTAGAATCCCAGCCCTTCAAAACCAGGAACATGCAGCTGCATGGGTGCAGACACAAAGGATTTGGCTTCACGACTTCCTTCCCTTATTGCTCCAGCATCAAGGACACCAGTTGCACAAGTGCTGCAGTGCCTGCCTGTATCTGATAGCGGTGCACATGCCTTACTGCTACATGCCCAAGGCACACAACACAGCTGCTGTGTGTGGCATCGCCTATGCTCAGAGGAAACATTTCCCACAAGAACAGACTGAGCTTTGCGTTCACACCTGTGCCCTGCTCCTCAGGGGTTTGGCTCTGATCAGATGATTTCTTAGTCATTAAAAAAAAAAAAAAAAAAAAAACCACACCACAGACATGGTGGTATTTCTATATAAAGTTAGGTAAGAAGCACAGGTATAAACTACCTCCTCTGCTCTTCTCCACCCTATCACTACACTAAGTGCCAAAATAAAAAAGTGAAAATTAAGATACCAGGTGAGAGAGACCAGGTGAGTAAGAAGTTAACCCCTTCAAATGACTACTCAATTAGAACATTTTAGACCTAATCCCAGAAACTGAAAAAGAAATAAAGTTGTACTCAATGTGAGCAAGAGTACAGTTATGTGTATAGGAGGTAGAGAAAACACTTGTCTCTGTGCTGGGCCATTCAGGATAGCAGAGGCAAGACAGCAACAGTGCCCAAGTCAGTCTCTCAAGCCAACTGTATTTTAGCAAGCTGAGAAGGAACTACACAGCACCTACAGCTTTCCTGTTCCTTGCATTAACCCTGAGAGCCCAGCTGTGACTGCAGAGCTGCTCACAGATGCTCAAGTGACAAGGGTCAAAATTCTCCCTGTTCCACATCCACAAAGCCGCCTCCCAGGCCTGGCACGTATGCTGCAGTGACCAGAGCAGCTCGGCGGCTGTCGGCTCCACGTGAGGGAAGACGTTTTGGCCTGATGCTACAGGCAGGAACATGAAAAACAAGAACAGCTTTTTGGAAAAACAGCCGTTTTCATGGGGTTTGCTTGAACCACCAGGCTGCTCACAGCTACCTGATGCAGGACCTCTGCCAACAGATCTTCGTGTGTGACAGCTTGTGGCAAGAAGCCCATGCTCGTGTCATCCTCGCGCACGCCCCAGGCAGGGCTCTCGGGCAGGCAGGGACCCGGCTCCGTCGCTAATTCTGGGTGTGCTTCGTGTGAGCACCTCACCCAGAGCCAGGGGTTGCTTCACCTGATGAGGAAGCTGTACTTTTAAATTTTGGCCAAGCCAATCGAATGGCTGCCAGTGAGGAAGGCGTCTCCCTCCTGGGACTGCAGTTAGAGGCTACCAGCTCAATCAGCCCTATGAGTTACGGAAAACAGTTACAAGTTACTCCTCAGCACGGCTCTTTTAGGCTATGCCCTGAGTCACAGCAAAGCTCCTGTGAAACGGGAGCCCTGCTAAGAGCAGCTCCGCACACAGCTTCGGGTCAATCAGCGAGAAAAAGAGAAGCAAAGAACGGAGCGACAGCCACAGCGCTCATCTGCGGGTAACACTCCCTGGATAAGGAAGGGTACAACGCAGACAAGCCTCTGTGAGACAGCGGGAGGCTCTGGCAAGCGACTCCGGCTTGTAAGGTGTGGAAGGGCAAGCTGAGCAGGCTGCAGGCCAAGCCGGGGCCCGAGGCACGGGGCCAGCCGCCCAGCCCCCGGGTCCCTCGCACCCACCTGCCGCGCGGAGCGGATCTGCCGCCGCACCGCCTCCTTGCAGCCGCAGCCGCTCTCCCCGCAGCCCGGCTGGAAGTGCGCCTCCACCCGCGTCAGCCCGCGGAAGGCGCCGCCGGCGAAGCCCGGCCAGCCCAGCTCCAGCGCCGGCGGCTCCACGTCCGAGCGCTCGGGGAAGTAGGTGAGCGACGAGGCGGCCGGCGAGGCGCCGAGCGACGGCGGCTCCTCCTCGGCCGCGGCGGGCGGCACGGCGCCCCGCGCGATGGCCTGCACCTCGGGCTCCGAGAGGAAGGGCGGCAGCTGCTCCCGCCGCAGGAAGGCCCGCAGCGCCTCGGGGCCGCCCGCCACCAGCTCCTCCAGCGCCAGCCGCTGCGCCTCGCTGTACGGCCCCAGCTCCGGCCCGGCCGGCCGCGGCGGCCAGCGCCCGGCGCCCTCCTCCAGACACTGCGACAGGTTGGCCATGGCGCGCCTCGCTGCCGCCCCGGCCTGCCGGCCCGGCCTTTATAGGCGCTTTGAATCCAAACAGCGCCGCGCCGCCGCCGCCACTGGGGCAGCCGCGCTCCGCCTCTGCCTCCCGTTGGCTGCGGGACCCGGCACGGCTCGGCACGGCCCCGCCTGGAGGCCGGGCCCGGCCCATGAGGGGAAGCGGGGCCGAGGCCGGGGCTCGGAGCCCTGGTTCGGAGCCCCGGTTTGGAGCCCCGGAGGCCCCGCGCTCCCCTCAGGGCCTGGCCGAGGCGGCCCCGCTCCCCTCACACGGGCCGGGCCAGGAGGGCGAGGGCCCGAGGAGAGACACCCGGCCTCCAGCAAGGACAGCCGCGGTTTCGGCCTTCCTCCCCGGCCCCATAAAGAAAGGGAAAAGTTAAAAGTCACAGCTACCCCTGCCCGGATTTCCTTCTTTACACCCCTCCTGACGGTAACAGCCACAGGAGCGGCAGAGACGCCCAGGGAGAATCCCAAACTGTAAACCAAATAAATAAAAACCCGCGGGCTTTTTTGTATTATTAAAAGAAATTTAATATAATTTTTTAAATTAAAAAATTCAATCTCTATTAAAGACACAAGTCAGGTACTAATACTGTCAGACATACCCTTTTGGCATGGGTTTTACATACAATTTATGATTTTATGCATTGCTTCAACATGTTAAGAAACCATCTTTTCATACTTACAGTAGCAATAAAGTCAGTTCCATACAATATCAAATATCCTTTTTTAAAAAAAAAAAAAAAGTTTTAAATATATTAGACTCTGATTGCCAAAATGCCATTTTATACACAAAGCTGCTAATACAATATACAGTTCTTACATTATTTTTTTTCCACATAAAATACATTTCATCAAGTTTTATTTGTACATCATTTACTACTGATCGATGGAATTACGAATTATTGCAGAAGGCTTGCCATCGTGTGTCACATCCTGTCCGTGCAGCAGTCGCACCGAGCTGTACAAGGGCTGCCAGCGCTGCCGTAGTTCCCTCGTCCCCTCTCGGGACGCCAACAGCGCAATCCACAGGCTGAACGTGCCGAGGTGGCAATGCTAAGGCTGCATTTGCACCATTTTAAAACCCGTATGTCCCGGTCAGGTGGAGACAATTGTATTGGTGTAGGTTTGGAACAGGTCTCTTGAGCACTGTCTCCTCTACCACAGCTTCCGCAGCTGAAATACAGCAAAATATTCCGGGCCCTATTTTTGCCATGGCAGATGTTGCCTGAAGAACCCAGTGGTACTTGAATCATGCGGGGCCACTGACAAGTCCATTGCCAGCATGGCCAGCATCAAAACAGCAGAATAAAACTGAAGAACAACCAGGAACAATGAATTCTGTTGTACAGCCACAGACAAAACAAAACTAAATTCCAAATATGAACTGTTCTGTGGTAAGAGGCTAGACCTTGCTGCTCCAAGTATCTTCTGGACTCTGTGGAGAACTGCTATAACTGAATAGGTCAACAAGATTTGTTAAATTAGAATGAAGATCCTGGTCATTTCCATTCTTCGCGTTTAGAAACGGTGATCATGAGAGAAATGAAAGAATGAAAATTGCAGAATCCTACATGCTCTGAACCACTTTCCTCTTGCAATAAAGAACAGCACAGCATAGTCACTGCAAATGTTCCAGAGACCAGAAACCAAATTAATTTTAGCAAGTGTGATAAGGCACAGAAATATCCAGACATAGGGAGGACACCTTTCAGCAGGTAGGCAACAGTAAATCTGTGGCTCGCTACAGACCAGTGCTATTGCTTTCTCTGTTAAGAGATTCCTATTTCATGGTATTGCCAATTTTGTTTCAGCATAGATGATTTAAGTTAACAGAAGCCCAAGATTAAAGCTAAAGGACACCAAACAGAGTTTATGCCATTGGGAGATTATAAGTGCTTTTACCTGTGACCCCATGAAATGAGACTCGCTCAGTGTACTAGAGAACCCACTGCCTCCACTGCACATTGGACTGATTCGTTATTGCTATTGCCCTGCCATGCTCTTCTCCTTCCCTACCAGGAATTCCTAACCTTGTCCTTCCCCGACCATGCCTACAAGATGGTGCAGAATCACATCAGCTGGAGTCAGCTCTTACCAAAACCAGGAGGGTTTTAAGATTCTGGAGCACCACAGAAGTGAGGCTGAGATAAAATCGCGTCACTTGGTACATGAAGTACAGACTCAGGTCTGAAGCCAAACAGATCCCAGCAATGGTACTGAAGCCCTTTACTAATATTTAATTGCTGGGACTTTCCTGGTGGACTTCAGTAAAGCAGATATGCTATTTTGAGACAGTTTTTTTGCATCTAAATAAAGTCTTTCAACATGGGAAGTAAAGCTGCTCTCAATAACTAGTTAGTTTGCTATGAACACCCCGACTGGCACTTTGGAAGATTTTACAAGCAGAAAAGTTACTCCCACGTGCAGCTTTGCCTACAGCAGGCCTGCCAGCACACCCATGTTCTCAGATCTTTGTGTAGCCTGCACCAGCTACAGCCTTCGGCTTACAACTAATGAAAGTGGGACTCTGATCTGACCTTCAATCTGTACGTGGAGCTTTATAGAACCTAGAGTCACCGGGTACAGTGTAAAACCCCCAAGTCTTCCTCTGATAAGCCAAGTGCTTGATATCTTGCCAGTCACAATATGATTCACAGTTTCTACAGCTTTTTAGTAAAATGAAGATGCAGTGAATTAGCCAAGGTGCCTTCTGCTATGTACACGAGAGCTTTCCACTGGGATGGTCTTATTAAAATAAATATATTTTTATTGCTCCCCCCAGAGCCTGTTTGTCTCTAAAGCACCTCAGAAGCAGGCTGAATACCTGTTGCACTGAACCACTCATCCCAGACCTCCAACCAACAGCTCTTCAGGTGACATAAATTATCAGCTCCTTCCCTGAGCTTATTTGCCAGTGCCCCGTGGGCAGTGACTGTTACATCTGAAATGTCACCAATACAAAAGCGTGAATCAATCTGAGGTCACTCTTCAGCTGTCTTCCCAAGTCCCACTCGGATGCATCCTGTGCAGTGGAAGATAAATACTTGGCTTGGCTGTGAAACAAATCCTGGGATATTTATCAATTACCGATTCTCTCCTCTGAATGAGAATTGATTACGTTTGATCAGACAGCACTTGACTTCAGAGAGCATGTTAGCTTACAGTGCTAACGCCAGAACAGCTGTATTATGGCCAATTCTACAATTACAATGCAAAGTCCAATTAATGGATGCTATATAATCTAGAACCTGTAGCCTTTTTCTCCTGATAGTAAATCAATTGCTGTTTTGCTCAAATCACGGCTAGAATAATGAATTTCTGGGGCTTCACACCCAAACAGAGTGAGGTACCAATGATCTCAACGCTATTTGTCTAACGTGGACTGGCGTCCCACAGCTTTGCTGTATCAATAGCTCCCAGTGAGGGCAAGCCTCTAACTACTTAACACCATGCAAATCCAGCTGCCTCCTTTTCACGTGCATGGAGCTACGCAGCGTTCAGTACACTCGATAGCACAAAATTGCTCTGAGAAGGAAAACGGCCCCATTCCTCCCACCTCCGGGAGGAAAGGCATCAGCGGGGCCAAATCTCGCACCACTTACTACCGAGTGGGTAACAGCACCGACGTTTGCTATACTGAGTCCAGAATGCTCGTGGGTTTGGATGTGAGGAGGCAACCCCAGCACCGCGGGAGAGCAGGGGCATCTGGAAGATCATCTTCCCCCACTCAGTAACACCCAGGCTACGCTTGGTTTTATCCCAGAAAAATTTTCTCTAGATAAGCAGAAGACCCCTGTTAATTACGCACAGATGCTGTAAAGTCTGTCCAGTTACTAAATCATCTTCTTTCTACTGGATAGTCTTTTAATTTCCCTTAAGGTTACACACGGGAAGTATTTTCTAGTCTTATATTTATGCTGTGCATTCCAGTAACAGAGGGAGATCAGCTGAAGCCGGCACATTGGCCATAAACAGGACGGCACAAGCTACTGGCTCTGTGTCAGAAAAAGCCCAACTTCTCTGTTTCAGAACAAACACAGAAACCCCTTAACTGAAGGGAGGCTGCAAAATAAATAAATAAATAAGTGGACCAACTGGTACCATTTCCCAATTCGTTCCTGAACGAATAGGGCCCATGGCCCTATGACGTGTCACAGCCAGCCCCAGCGAGGGGCCAGACCTCATGGCACACCGCCACGGCTGCGCGGGGAGCGAAGGAGAGAGCCTTCCCTCCCTCCCTGGAGCTGCCCAAAAATGCTGCACGTGGAGGGCGAAGGATGCTGCTGGCTGCCGGGGAGCAGAGGGTAGCGGCTTACGCTCACTGGCAGCCTCAGCCAACTTTTTATGGCCTAGACAAAAGGCAAGGCAGTGGGGATTCCCAGCGGGGAAGCGTACGTGTGAAGTGTAATACTGATGTCTAACAGCTGCCAGCTAAAAGGATGACGGGTGGAAGCTGCATTTTCTGTTGCTTGGCTGAAGCACAGTTACACTGCTGTGAGCGTGATTTAATCCACCAGTGGCTTACAGAGCCCCAAGCAGGCGTGTGTTTGCAGTCTGGGATTTCAGCTGCCCACGATGACATACTCATAGAAATAGTTATCTGTGGGATAGCCCCTGCGCAGAAAAAGGTTTGAACATCTACAATTATTTCTGCAGATGCAACTTGTTAGCTCAGCTGTAGCCAGTTCCTCAGAGCTGGCTCCCATGGGGCACTTTCCTTTCAGCCTCACCCAGGTACACAGAAAACGTGACTTGCTGAAACACCAGGGCCAAATCCCCCTGGTATACCATGCAGGAGTTTCTCAGGTATGTCAGAGTTACATGAACTACATGAAAGCAGTGGTACTGGAGTGCCAACCTCTCTACAGCAGAGAGGCTTTGCAGAGTACGGTGTGGTGCTGGGTGCCCTTGCACACAGAGGCACTTAAGCCCCATTCTGACAGCTGCTGATGGTGATGATTTCATCACGGGAGCAGGAAAAAGCCAAAAAGTCTCCTGTCCTGCTGCAGTGTTCAACTTCCAAAGCGATGACTTAACAGTTATTCATCAGCCAAAGACTGCAGGTTAACCTAAGTGTCCTAACATCTAGGGAGGTTAGAAACATTTTCACACTTCTCTAGATTAGTGCAGGCAAGCCTTTCCTCCTCTTCCCTCCCAAGCCCTGTGGTTCTGGCAATCCAGAAAAATCTGAACACAAAGCACACTGCCCCAAGTATCTGTGTTGAGCATACAGAGTAAACAGAATCAATAGGAAAGTGAGATCAGCAGTAGTCTTTTCAGTTTTAAACAAATTAAAGTCTGAATAGTACAAATAAGTGTTTTAAATTACTTATCCCAATATAGACCTTTGTCAGTATTTTATTGCAGTAAAATTCTATTGCCAGGGCCCCTTATTGCAACACCGGTTTTAAAGCCTGTCGAGTGAAGCCTGTTCCAGAAAGAGTTCTGCTTAAAACCTGATGGCAGTCTGCATGACGAGTTCACATGAGCAGAACAGGACCCAGCCAGCACAGTTTCTGATGGTGAGCTGGCACTGCGAGGAGACAACACCTCACAAACTCCCTAAAGCAGGCGCAGCATCCACACTTGCTTGTTGCTCAGCCCCTGTAGATGCAGGATCCAGCTGCAGGAAAACAGCTCTGTCCACTCGTGCAAACCTTGTGCTGGGGCTGACCACCCCTCCAGGATATGTGCATCACCCAAGAGTGAAAATTCAGGTCTGAACTGTCACGCTCCAGAAGCGTGGTGGCTTGCAGCAAGAGGCTCAGATGCAAATATATTTTAATTCAGATCATTTCTTTTTTCCAAGCCATCCCATGACTCCTCGAGGATGGGGAAGCAGCTCATACTTTCTTCCCCAGGGGGAAAGACATGGGCATCTCTTTTTACATCATACCGATGCGTATCCCTTCCTCTCCTGGGAGCCTTGCTCCACCTGCATTACTCATTCAACTTCAATGGAAGTAATTGGCAGGGTAAAGTACAATTCAAGATGAACGAGGCCGACACAGTCAGGATGTCCGTAACCAGATCCTCCCCGTGGAACGCCAACAACCTGGCCACAGTGATAGATCCAACCAGCCCACCCACTTCTCATTTCCTCTGGGGCAAGTAGCAGGTAAGACTAGGAAATTCTGCAGCACCCATGCACCTTCTCTTCCATTTCCTCCATGGGAGCTTTGAATTTCAAGAGGGGTGGCTCACCACTGGACACCGTGTAATACACCGAGGTCCCATTGGAGCTGTAGGGAGAAGTCCTGGATCCGATTAGGTGCGACTTGGCCTCGCTCCCATTTTCGGCAACTCCTCCCATGCCGCTGCCGAAGTGTGTGCTGAGGAAGGGGTGGTTGAGGAGCTTGGCCGCAGCCCGCTGCCGCTTCAGTTCAGAGAGCGTCTGGTGGCCGTGCTCCTTGTAGGCGCCCCAGAACTGCTGCGTGTCGGGGAGCCCGGGGTTGCCGTAGGGCAGCACGTGGCCTGGGCTGCCGTCGGGGTCAGTGTGCATGCTCCAGATGTCCCCGTTGGAGAAGGTGTACTGGTAAGTGCTGGCCGATGCCATGAGTCCATTCTGGAGGGGGATTTCAGAGTCACACTGGGTGCTCTTGTTTGCTAGCTCTGGAAGGAGGGAGGAGTTCTCCAGCACTGAATTCTGTAACAAGAAGACATAAAAGAAGAGCATCTTCCCCTGTCCTCCACATACAGTTCATCCCTGTGACAACTTCCTAAGCCAGCTCACACTCAGTCTGTCAGCCAGGGGTACTGCAGCAAAACATCAAATTCACCCACCAACAGGACCCTATAATGCTGTGAGCCCCAACCAGGGGCTGCTCCCAGCCAGGAACATGGAAATTTTAGCACAGAAGGACTCAGGAAAAAATATATATATATATGGATTGAGTGCTGTGCATGTTAATAGAACATGACAATAACTCAATTAAAAACAAGTAACTGCAAAGCAATATAAAAATTCCTTTGTGATTACCCATTTGTTAGCTCTACAGAGAAATGTCTGTGTCATAACTAACTGCTATTTTTTCTGAACACTCTGGTTCACTAGGGTCATATCTCAAACCCATTTAAGCAGCTGTAAATCCTAAAAAGCCTTTCCACTGTACTGAGATATTCCTGTTTATACTAAATTAGAATTTGGTCTTTTGCTTAAATCAGATGGATAATAATAAATAAATAAATAAATAAATAAATAAATAAAGTTTACAAATTTTTCAGCCACATCCCACCCCAGGGCACCCACTGCTTTTGAGCCTGCACTACCCACCCTCCTCTGAAACTCTTTAAGACAATTGAGATTCCTTACGGGGTCTGTATTCTCCTGGTCAGACCGAGTCTCCCCTATTTCTCCAATAAGACCCGAATTCCTTCCTTCTTCTGCAGCCCCCAGCTGCTGCCAGACGATGGCTTCTTTCTCGCACTCCTTCCTGTAAAGGTTTGTTCGGTCCGACAGGCTGGCCCTCCTCACCACCTTCCTGTGGGACACGGGGAAGGAGCATCAAAGCTGTGATACGGATACGGAACATCTTACCCTCTAACTCCTCTCACCTTCTCCTCGTGCTTCAAGGCATCTCCCACTGGAATGTAACGTGAATTTAGCTTCCTGGCACCCACGCAAAGCAGACAAAGGCACTAGTGTGGTTATTAAAGGTGGGAGGAATTTTAAGGAGTTTTAAAGTAGTACTGCAAATGTGGGTTAGATCTCACCCAGCTCACCTAATGGATCTACTTGGCAGCCAGGGGAGTAAATACAGAGGGAAAGGGCCCGTGAGATGAGGGAGTTCTGTGGTCTGTAGGACTGCTTTGATGTCTAGCAAACGTCTTATAAAGGCATTTGCAAAGTGTTTGAACACAGTATCTTGGCCATGAGAATTTATTGCTTTTCATTCCCCTTTCCCTGCACCGTCCTCATTAAAGCTGCCAAGAAGCTCACGTTAATCCATCTGAAGCACTGATTCTCAGTCCCAGCTACCAGCGGGCCAGCAGAGTAAATCCTCACCACTTGGCTCTGTTCAGGGCAGCTCTAAAGAGTCCCTCGTCAGAGGAGCTCTGCCTTCCACAGGCAGCTTCTGCCTTGCAGAGTGTGCTCCGAAAGGACAGACGGGCTCGTTCCCTGCACGCTGACCACAGGGTCCTCGGTGGTCACACCTGGGTGGCCAAGCAAAGGCGCTGGGTGACCTGCGGGGAACAAGGCACTCACCCCCGGCTGCCGGTGCTGGAGGTCCTTCGGCTCAGGGAAGATTTGTGCCTCATCTGCGACTTCATGATCACGTCGTGCTTGTGTTTCAGCTCCAGAAGTAAGACTTTGAATTCCTCTTCTTCACAGAGATCTACGGGGCACATAAACCGGGCCTTTCGTCATACCATTCACACATGGTACCATTCACATGGTACTACCTGTGTCTTCCTAGTACATACAACTCCGAACGCCAGGAGGAGGAGAAAGGAAATTTAAGCAAAATATGCTTAGACACATTCATCTCCAAACAAACTGCAGGAGGCACGATGGTTTGGACACCTAAGTGGGATCAGAAGACAAGAGCTGCTAGGTTTTGTCCCATCTCTAGCAGCATGCTTTGCCTTTACCTGTGAAAGGGTGAAAGATATATTGACCAGTATCTCAACACTTCAAGGTGTGAGGAAAAGAGATTTCTGTAATTACCAGACTGCACCTCCCCTCGTTATAGCATTTTTACTTAAGTCTCCAAAACTTAAGACTAGACAAAGGCAGAGCAGGTCAGGGTACAAGTTGAGAACTTCCATCCTTGTAAAAAATCCTGTAAAAAAACGAGCATGCACGGATTTTGCAATTAAGAAAACCTTAATGCCAAAACCTTAATGCTCAGAAAACCTTTTGCCAAAAGAAAATGTGGCACAAGATAATAATAGATGTGGTCAGATGCTAACACTGGCATTTTTACTTCCAATCTGTTCCAGGACTTGCGTGTTTTTTCTTCCCTCTTCAACCCTAATAGGTTACGGCACTTCACTGCACCAAGGCAGAACTAGAAACACACAAGTTTTAGGGCTGCACTCAGCTTTAGAAGTGGTATGCCAAACCCCGCTGCTGTGGGGTAAGCCAGGTCTAAGACCATAATGCAAGAGCAAGGAGACTCCAAAGCAGAGGAATAGAGGGATGACATGAGTGTGGAGAGACAAGACAAAAGCTTGGTGCTTGAGAAACTCATTCTTCCTTCTTTTTATGAGCAGGAAAAGCATTTTCAGGAGTAACAAAGTAGGCTCTTTAAAACTTCAGTCCCTGTTAAAGACCCTATAACTTTGATTCTAGACACCTGAAAAATGAAGTGTTAATGCTTCTGAAAGCACCGTCTGAAGACTCCAGCAGGCTTAGAGGCAAAAGCTTCTGAAGGATTTTCTTAATGACTTTGATCTCGTTATTTAAGATTAGTAAAAACCCACCTATTGGCATCTCATCCAAAGATGTCCTGGCACTCAAGCTAGCCCCATGGGACACAAGCAACTCAGCCATCTGCATCTAAAGAGACAGAAAAAAAATCCAGTTGACAGAGGTATTTTAGGAAATTGTTTTCCACCTCAAAATGAAAAGTTGGAAGATGACAAGAAGCAATAGGATGCATGCTCAACTTGCCTCATATTTTTCTGGTACATGTGTGATGTTAAGTATAGTTCCCACCATTCAACTGCACAGACATGCTCTTACTGAGCTTTCTCAGCAAGAGCTGCTTTTTGGAGCCCTGTGGATATCATCTGACACCATCCAGCAAGTCCAGCCCTAGTATAGATTACTTGTTTGTACAGGCAGAAAGAAATGTCACCCTCGTACATGAGTTTTGCTACAAAATCCTTACCTGTCCCCAGAAGGCCGCAGCATGAAGAGGTTCCCAGCCGTCCCAGTCCTTAACATCCAGGCTTGCCCCCTGGTCTAGAAGGACTTCAGCTGCATGCAGATACCCATTGGCTGCGGCTATATGCAGCTAGGAGACAAGGAACAGAGCATGAACCACCTGCAAGGACCATTAATGTTTTTCTACACTGAGCTTCAGTGGAATTTCCTGGATGATGTCTGACTCTAGATTCAGACAGGTGGCACGCTGAGCATTTGGCAGATGCATTTCCATCAGGTCAAAAGCAGGTTGGTTCTGTTACTGACACTCAGCATTACCTGCATGTAATTCTGCTTGGACAGGAAAGTGCTCAAGAGTGCTTAAGACCTCTTACGTATATGGCTTAAAAAGTAATGTTTTCAAGTTTTAAATCAAGGTCTCCTAAGTGCTTCCCAATCAGCAAGCAAACAGCACCACTGAAATGCAAACCTGCCATGGAGAACATCTAATGTGAACTCTACATCCCTCACGCATCCATCTTCCCCGCTAAGTGCTGTGGATGTGACTTTTTGATGAAATGTTCAGCATGCTTTAGTCAGGACTCCCTTTGTGCAAGTGCACTTCCACTCATTCTGTGATTGCTTTCGCCATTTGAAAATCAGAAATATTTAAATCCATGGCGACTTCTAGTTAAAGACATCTGATTTTTCAGATACTGGCCTCTAACTACACCCATCGCTTTGGAGACACGAATAATAGTCTCCTGTACTCCACCATGACCCTTCATGTCTCTGAGGATTTTCATAATTGCTGTCTGCTGCTGCCTCTCTGAGCACACCACTGACCTGTACGCCATTCTGAAGGTATGAACTTCATTCAGAGCTCATCCTACTTCAGCTGTGCTAAAGAGGAGAACAAAAGCGTCTTTTCAAAATTTTCCACATGGATTCTACCCCATGAAGTTAAAACCTCATCTGGAAATAAATTCTGATGCTTTCTGGCAGTTCAATTAATTTCTACATAAATTTTATGGCACAGGGTCATTTCCTCTAGAGGTCGTATGATTTAACAAGGAATCAGTTAATGCTCAGAAGCAGTCTGACAAGCAAATGCAAGCTTGAATCTGACGCTGAGAGTTGTTAAAACAGTTACCAGTTAACAGGAATGGAAGGCAGTTTCACAGCTAGAGCCTCTACAAGCAAGGTGGGGGTGATACAGAAAGGGAAGCCAATACACCTGCTTCATTTTTTCAATATATAAGCCATTTAACAAGTATTATATGTATAAATTTATATCCTCATGCAGGATATTTTTAACCTTTCTGTGGAAACTGCCGGTACCAACCACTGTCAGCTGGGACACGCGGGCTCAGCAGCCTTACTGCAGGACCTGGCCCGTGGGACAAGTGGCAGAGGTCACAGCAATGAGGGGTTTGCTTCAGAAGGCTCAGGGTTAGGCACTAAGTTATGTCAGCTGTACTCATGGACAGAGCCCGTTCCTACGTGATGATACTAAAACAGAGGAAAAGATCCAGACAGCTTCCTCCCTCCTTGTATGTGCTGATTTTGTATAACCTCCTGCCACGGGGCAGGTTTCGTAACCCGCAGGCTAAAGGAAGGCAGAAGCGAAGCCAGGGCAGTTTCACTCACCAGCGTAGCACCCTGGGCATCAGTCCTGTTCAGGTCTTGTCCAGTCGCAAGTATGTCATGAATGTCACAGATCATGACCTGCTCCGGGGCAGCCCGCATCTCATTGATTTTTTCCTGTGTAATTCCTGTTAAAATTCCAATTGAAGAGAACAGTTGGAAAGGATTTTTGTCTCCACTGGTTGAGTACAATTATACTCATGACTCCTTGTTGACATGGCCTCACATTCTTTCCAGAGGCTGAGGGGTCTTCACCATAATTTAGGAATCAGAAAAACTAGACAGCTCTAAAACATTATGCCAGGCAGCAGCTCTCTGTTTCTCTCAAGAGGCAAATCAAGAGCTGAGGTCATTTTAAGTACTACATTGCCCCCCTTTTGAATTCTGCATGTCCTCAGTCTCCTTACCCTGATAGGCCATGCAAGTCTCAATGACATCCAGGGTTGGCTCGTCTTCACAGAGGTCGTACGGCATGTTGCCATCCGCGTTTACTGCCAGCAAGTCTGCTCCACTGCAAGGGGAAAAAGGTGTCACACGAGAAAGGATTCCCATAATACCCTAGAGCAGACAGTGCCAAACACTGGGATAAACATTTGGTAAAAAGCAGCTGGGGTTTCATGGTTGCCCAAACATCACCAAGATTTGTTAGAGAATATAGAATTAAAACAAAGCCATGGAGCTATGAGTGGGGAAGACAATTTCCAAAAGTGGATGAAAGGCAGCACCTCCTTCGTGGGCTGTGGGGGACACAAGCCACTGAGCCGCTCCTGTCCTCTCCTGGTCCTAGCACTCGTCCTGGCACTGGACAGACCAGCAGCTTCTCAGTGATAGAAGTGATTTATTTGCTGAATTTCTGGATATCAATGCCAAGCAACTGCCAGGTGCTTGTTATCTGGGCATCTGGCAGTCCTTGAACAAAAAGTTCACAAGGACCGGAGAAATTGTGAAAGGTACAGGCTGAATGGTGGAGGGAGCCTTCCACCTAACCAGGGGCACACTGGCAAAAATTTAAAATAAAATAGTAATAAAAATTTTTGGCAACTGGTGAATTTTTCCATCTGATTTTCCAAAAGCACTTCCCTAAGCCTCCGTATCACCTCCAGGAGGTACTATCTGGAAGGAAAATAGCCAGTTATATTGTTCACTAACCTCATATTCTCGCATGGCAAAAGGATTTCCAGCACCTTCTGAGCCTTTCCATTTTAGCTAGCTGTTAAGTAGTCCTCAGCTGACCTCTGCCCTAACCTCGGCAAGGTGGCAGACAACATCCACTTGCATTTACATTCCTGTTCCTTTGCTTTTTTTTCCCCTCTCTCTGCCCAAGCAGAGCAAACTGCATTGAAATTCACACTTGCAATGTTCCCGTGTTAGTTTAATCAGCAAATAAAAAAGCAAGGAACCAAACATCTCTTGTGGGCTGCCACCTCTGATGGTCTCCCAGGGCTCCAGGTGCCACCGCCAGCTATTCCATGCCTTCCATGGCAGTGTTTAACCAGACCTTTGGTATGTGAGACCTGCTCCAAAGGACGACTTTCATCATAGCAAACAAATCACTCATTCCTCAAAAGTCCAGTGGAAGACTCTTTCTGAGCATGGGATCAGGACACCGTGCCTGCATCCTCTGCCTCACTTCCTTCATTTTAAGTCAAGAAAGAAAGGCAAAAATTTCCATGCTAGCATCCCAGATGGCAGCACTGCAGGGAGAAGAGGCCCTCAGGTGACAGGCTCTGCTGTGCAAAGCAGCACGGGAAAACCCCAAAACACATTTTGCCCTCTCCACCGCCAACCCGGCAAATGGAGGAGAGGCCTCTATTTGCAGTCAGGACTGTCTGCTCCAGCAGCTGCTCATTAAAAGCTGCACATGGTATGGCTCAAAATGCACCTTTCCTCTTCCTCCTTGACAGCAAGCCCAGGGAAGACACAAGCTCTGTGGCCCTTAAAAAGGCAAGGGGAAGGTCCAGGGCGAGCACCCTGTGTCACAGTGCTGGGGAACAAACGCGTTATGAGCAGCTGTCTGGTCACTAATTAAGAGCCAGTAAGGCAGGTCAAAAACTTCACCCAAGTTTTCAAGCCATATGAACCTGCTGTCCTCCTGCATCGGTGTCTCTCTGACTGTGGATGGAAGATCTGAAATTGTGTTTAAAGCCTGAGAGTAGGTCGTGCTGGCTGCTCCTATTTCTACCCATCCAGCAAGCACAGTTCAACGAGCACAAACACAGGCACGTACACACCAGAACACAAGGCAAAATGGGCAAATTTCGGCCCAGTCCTGAGCAGCTTCCTGAAACTGATCAGGCCACCTGGGGTTTTATTGCATCTCTTCAACCTTTCTGCTCTTCCTCCTCCACCTCCTCTTCCCCCACGCAGGAAGAAGCCCCACGAACAACCTGAGAGCAGGCAGTAACCCCCACCAAGAGGTGCCAAGCAGTCTCAGTTCCCACCCACAGAAGCTGCGGGTTAAATCAGACTTGCAGAAAGGGGCAGACACAACAAGCCACCTACTGCTGGATGAGGATCTTCACCAGGTTGATATGACCACACGTAGCTGCTGCGTGCAAGGGAGTCCACAGCTCGTTGTCCTTGGCGTTGACGTTGGCCCCGTGGTTGAGGAGAAGCTTGACTATCTCTTCGTAGTTGTCTATGCAGCACTGGTGAGGAAGAGATGTAGACAGATTGTTTCAGTTGGCTTTTTACTTTGGGAAGATGAGGGCTCACACCTGCTCACTTGCACCACCTGGACATGGGGACCTACTCTATGCTGCAGTATTTGGCAATGAGCCTCTCCAACAGCGTTAAACACCAAGTTCAACACAACCAGGCCAGAAAGGCACCCTGCAGAACACCCGCATGGTGGACTGAAGGTCACTGGTGTTCTGCAGGGCCTTCTGGTTTGGGGCAGAAGCAGGAGGGGAACATCAGCAAATATGCACACAGCTGCTGCTTCACTGGGTCTTCCATATTCAAGAGCAAACAGAGCAGAAATTCAAGGTAACCAGCATAGCTGCATACCGAGGGAGGAGCTGACAAGCTGACATTCCCTTTTCTTAGGGAAAATCCCACGCGCTGGCATGCGATGAATAAAAAACTTCTAAGCAGCTCATGCTACCTACCATGGTTATCTGAAGAGATGCAAGCCGGATTCCCAGCAATATGAAGGGCTTCATGGGGCATCTTTCCTTTCCTGGAAAAATCGGCATCCCCCATGCACTCACACCGCAGTCCCAGAGGCAGCCGGCAAGAAGGGCCTTGACTGCTTCCTTCGGGGAAGGTGGAATTTGCTCTTTGACCCACCTCGTGCTCACTTCTTGATATGAACATGCGTGGGGGACACTAAAATAATATCGGTCCTTGTGCAGAAAGCCCATTTGTGGTCTGCCCACGCTGGAGCCTCGTGGCCCAGCGCTGCACTGCAGGCTTGCACAGGGGTCGAAGCACACCCACAGCAAGCATCTCGGCAGCCGAGCAACAAGGACCCTTTGTGTATTTCTATTTCTGTTTACTATTTATATGTGGAAGTGAGGCTAAAATCATGCCTGTCAGACGGCCAAGTTATCCCAGCAGCATAAGCTGCATCCTTCACTGGAAGCCACTGCTAATGGGCATTTGTGTCCACTTGGCAGCTTCTCTCTGTTTAGGGATACAATTAATTCTCGTGAAGCCAAAGCTTCCACCTCAGCCCCCAAATGCACCTTTACAAAAACTGATCCTTTAGTGGGCAAAGCCTTTCACAGCTCCAGCAGCTGGTGGTGGAAGCAAAGAGGCTGCCAGCAGCGCCAGCTGCCTGCGTTTCTCTGCGTGCAGAACAGCATCGCTTTGGACAGGAGCTTTTGCTCTTCTAGGAGCCGCTTTGCCTTTTCAAGCAAGCATCCACCCAGCTTTGAAGACAGAAAGCAACTTGCAGAGGAATCCAAAATGCCAAGTCAATGGGACCATTTACAGCAGGGACAAACTGAGAGAAAGCTGCGTGTCCCCGTTCCACCCTTGGAGCGAACTCCACAACTACGCTGTTGTTTTTGGCGGAGGTGGTGGCTGCCAGGCACGGGGAGCCCCACGGGACTGCCATGGGGACTGTCCTGAGGCTTTGGCACCGAGCATCTGGGCTCACGAGGTGGGGTGGGGACGGGGCCGTGGGAAGAACAAAAAACCCTGGCAGCACGGAGGCTCGGAGGAAGGACAGGCTGGCACCCCAGGACAGCAGCCCTGTGTTTTCCTGCAGATCTGCTGCTGCCCCTCGCACTGACCATGAAGTCACACAGCCTACAAAGAGCTCTTCAAACACCCTGGGCATCATTTATCTAAGCCCCTTCCAAACCTTGTAAGGTTGCCATAGACTCTCAGTGTGAGTTAACCTGCTTTAAGGGTTTACCACCCAGCCCCATAAATATTATAGAGCGCGAGCAATGTCGGTGTTCGTGCCTGAAACCCAGCCCCAATTCCTGAGCCCTTACCACCAGGGAACAAAGCCTTGCGTACAGCACGAGACGGGTTTTATCTCGGCTCGCTCCCCAGCACGATGTGGCAAAGCTTCCCTGTTTTCACTGAGCGAGGAAATGAGACACGGAGCGTTCTCCGTGTTGTGCCTCACCTGATGCAGTGCGGTTAGTCCGTCTTCATTGCACAGGTCGGGGCTGACGTTGCTCTTCAGCAGGTAGCACACTGCAAGGGAGGAAGAGAGGAGAGGACGGTCAGAGCTGGCACCTCCTGGGCACAAGCCCCAGCAGCGGTGCCAGCCGAGCAGCCCTGCTGGCTTTATCCAGCAGGGAGCAGCAGCACACAGTCATCCCCCCTGCCTGCTTTCAAAGGAGGCTTTATGACAGCCATCATTTCCACATGGCAGTGCTGGAGCAAGGTACGTTTTCTTCTTTTGCTCTGTGACAGCCTAGAGAGAGCTCCGAGGCGATCGGTGACTTTTGGGTCCTGAGCTACAGCCGTAGGAGAGATCGCACTGCGGGAAGATGAGGTCTTGCCTCGTGAAGTTATCAGCGTGGTACAGGAAGCCCAGCACATTCGTGGCACATCTAAAATACACCAGGGTTGCTTTGGACACTTCACATGAATGGGTGGGTATTTGAGGAAAGCTTTCCAGAGGCTTAACTTTTAAATTGCTGCTTTGGGGGGAAAGGGTAAGTTTTATTCCATTAAAATGCAAATTTGGGGATCACATGAAAAGCCATTAGCCTCCAGGTAAAAGATGAAGTTTGCTCTGGGGTGCAGCTCTTCCGTGGGGTAACAGCAATAAGGCTGGCAGAGGAAGCAATCGAACAGCAATAGCAGGAACCTGCAAGCCAACAAAATCAAATTCATTGACAGGTCTTGGTGATCCATAGCTGTCTTCTGGTGCTTGCTTTCTCATGCCCTGCTTTTTCTCCAGCTGTTTTCCTACCTAATGCTTTTCCCACCTCAGCTGTCACTGCCAGCACAGGCATAAGCCAGAGGTTCACTGTCATTTCCTTGGGGCCAGCGCAGCAACATATTCCAGCCCCACCTGATTTGTTGGCAAGGATACAACCACTGAGTGAAACCAGAGCTGCAAAATAAGGAGCAGTAACGAAGCTAAACAGGCAATAAACGTCAGAGCTGGCAATCAGGAACGACTGCAGGGCCGGCTGCTCCCAAAGCACCCGCAGGTGCTGATGCCCACCGCGGGCAGAGGGAGCTCCCTCCCAGTACAGCCGGGGGAAGCTGGGAGCAGAGCAGCTCCTGGCAGCCAGCGTGGGACCTGGGGGACTTCCTCACTGGAAAACATGTCCAGGAGCACACTGATGTTGATTTACGAAGCTCTGTTCAGGAGAGGTGGAAAGCACACTTGCAAGAAAGTCAAATTGGAAGCGAAGTGGGATTTTGTTTGGACACCACCGGCCTGATGTCGACAAACAGGGAGGCAAACGCGGACAGAATTGGAGTAAGGCACTTCCCATCCCGGCATCGTTTCAAACGCTGGCATTTCCCTTAGCTGGAAACAACCTGAAGGCATTGACACCTGCTGGGTAAAACCAGTACAAAAAAGGGAAAGACAGTGAAGAACAAAACTCGCCCCACACCACGGCAAAACCCCCTCACTGCAGCGAGTCCAAAGCGTGCCGTTTTTTTTCCAGCTCAGAGGCCAGCGCAGGAAGCCCACAGCTGCCCCGGCTGCCCCAGCACTCGCGTGCGTGCCTGCAATCGAGGCGCTGAGCTCCCTCCAGGCCGCACACCCACCTCCACGCGCTCCTGCGGCTGCTGCTGCCCTGAGCTCTGCTCTCCTCATCGGGGCTGACGGATAGGCACGTCACCCCCAGCGGATCTGGTCGCCTGTTATTTACTTTGGATGCTCTGCCATTAAGGCTTTAATTCAATCTGGGCCATTTAAGAGCCATTGTGTCCTAATGACAAGCAGCCTCATAATCACGTTTCGCCTGATTATGGAGATTTGGACAAGTAGATGCTGGCGGATCGACCTTGCGAGTGCTGTCCCTTCGTGGGGAAGATGCAAAAGCATAAATCCCAGCTTGTTATGGCGTTTGGGGTTTTGTGCTGAAGGCTTTGTGGTCAGGGCTTGACAGAGCTTGTGAGAGTCCTTAAAGGGTTAAGAATCAGACAAGGATTTGTCTTACCCTAAAGCAGCTTTGAATTCTCCACTGACCCCAGCAGCAGCCCTCGTCTTGGCTGAACACCATGGCTCCCACCTGCCCTCGGGACCTGCTCACCACTGCCTACAAAACATTTCCCTCCACATCCCAACACAACAGAGACCAATGGCAACGAGACACCAAAAAAAACCCCAAAAGGTAATAAAGCTAGTTATGGATGGGGTGCCAATGAATTCATGAGGACTCTGCTTGGATAAGAGGCCAGACTCCTTGCCAACTTGTCCTAAAGTAGAGTTGGCATCGAGAGGCGCAGCAGTGGGAGCACAAAGCTGGGCAGCAGCGAGTCCTGGCTCCTTCCTCCAAAGCCAGAAGGACGTCACACTGAGTGCTCGCCCACTGCCTGTGCTCCAGACAAGCTGCAGAGGGACACGGAGGGAGGACATGGACATCTTCATCCCCCTGCCAACCACCATACAGCGACCTGGCTTAAAAACTTCCCTCCCGTGTGACTGGTAAGAACAGACCCGGCTGTAGGAGCGATGTGCATTTGTGGGTTTTCCAGGGCCTGAAGAAAGGGGAGCACAGCTGTGATGCTTTTCAGTGCTGGAAGATAACCCACCAGTTCGAGCGCTGCGTCCGATCCCCTCCATTGTCTGCAGCACAGTGCAAGAGGCAGGGACCTGAGCGAGCAAAGGGCTTCTCTTCGAGGCTGCTGGTGCCACACGGCTGGCTGGGAAGCTCAACTCCTCCTCCTCCCACCACCCAGCACCAGTGAGGCCATACAGGCAGGAAGGACACACTTCAGGGATGCAGAGCCATCACCCAACAGCAGCCGATCAGCTTCTGCTGGTGAAAGCCTCAGCACACCGCTTGCATGGACACCACTGCACGCATGGCTCAGGCAGTGCAGCAGGAAGGGCTTCGGTGGTTAGCAGCCAAATCGCTGCCAGCTTAAGGGGTTGAGGTCACTGCAGCCTGCAAAATGGGCTTTTATGGGTCACATCTGAGCGATCAGCAGGCAGCAGCCTCCACTTCAACACTTCTCATTAACTCCACTCTGACACTTATGATTAACTTCTTAAAGAGAGCTCAGTGCCTAAAATGCTGAGCTCTTTAAAATCTGTCCTTTGTGGCGTGTAGGCGGGGGGAGGTGGGGAGAAGGGGCTGGATGCGTGGATATACTTCATTACAAGTTGTGGGAAGCAGTTTCAAACGCAGAGCAAATGAAGGAACGAAAATTATTACAATAAGAGTGGGGGTGAACAAATTGTTGTGAATAATTCATTGCAAATGATATTAACTGAACAATCACTCAAACATATTTTCCATTATTCTGCTTGCTCTGCCTATAATTGAACCTTTCACACGCCAAGATGGTGTACGTTAATCTTCGATTTATATTTTATCATTCACATCTGTGCTGAGTTAAATGGAAAATGCTCTCGCAAAAGCTGTGAAAATACATCCCCAAACCCGCAGGATTTAAGTCACCCTCCATCTCAGGTCCTGGGGCAGCCCCAAGCAGATTCTCCTCCCCACACACCACAAACCCACTTCCAGCAGCTCCCACGCCTCCCAAGCCTCACTTCTTCTCCCCCAGACCTATAAATCAGGGGGAAGACAAAGAAGCCACTGCAAAGGCCCTAAGGAAAATTCAGCGTGGGGCAATCAGCTCTCTCACCTGAAGAGACAGGACAGCGCTATCATTTTACTTTTATGTTACTTCCCACAGAGGTTATACGTGAAACAAATGTTCCAGAAAGGTTCCTAAACCAGATGGAGACTTTTCAGTGGAGAAAAATGCCTTTGTCAGTGCAGTTCCCCCAGAGTCAATAAGCTACACCATAAAACTCTGGATAATATTACACTCCCATCTATACCTGGCTTCTGCACGCCTCAGATTCAAAGACAAAGCCAACTGATGCTGGGAAGAAAAATAAACAAGAAAACAAACAAACAAAACCCCCTTCTGATAGGAGGTCCCAAAACCACCTTCCTGATAGCCGCTCCCAAAAACATACAGTGGCAAATGGTCTGGACTGGCAAGCAGGCTTCCCTGTGTGCTTGGAGTTTACACACACACACACACTGAGTTTTTACAAGTCCAGGTTTATGTACAACCTTTGCACTCAGTGACTTCTTTTTGAAAGTGATGTTTAAACTCTTCTGTTTCACTGTCTGGCTCTCCTCTCCTAAAAGACACTTAAAAGCTGCTCTTGCAGTGAGGTTTCTGAGGCAGTGGAAGGATTCTCCAACATTTATACACAACTTCACACAAGTTTCCCTTGGGTTAAGATGCACACGTTTACACACCAGTAGAAGTCACTTCCACCCAAACACAGCTTTAAGCAAAACCCCCGTTTGGCAGGAGAAGCTCTTCCAGCATCACTCTCAGTGACGTACGGGTGGTGCTTGCACCAACGTGTGCCAGCAAAGGTCTCAATAGCCTGACCTGCAGCCGGGCACGGCGCTCTGGATGGGCTCAGCTACTTTGTGACGGGCTTTTCCTGCTATGGTTTTGCAGGGATATTTATCACATAGGAGAAACGGCCAGAAAAACGGCATTGAAGCTATGAGTGCTTTGCCAGCAATGCATCTAGCTTCCTAAAGCAGCATGCCATGATACTCATATTTAAGAGCACAACTAAACCCTGAGCGTCCTCCTCAGCAGGAATGTACTCAGCCCTGCCCTCGGCTCCTGCACCGTACCACTGAGAGCCCACCCTGGCCCATTGACAAACTCTGCAGCTCCCTGGAGCTTTCTGAAAGACAAAATAAGCCACGGAAAATAAAAACCACACTCAGCTTCAAACATTTAGCACACCTAAAAATAAATATGGCCCGTTTTGCCTGCTGAGCTAGCAAGCGAGACATCCCATTGCGATTGATGGCTGAGCTTTCTCAGGCAGGATCAAAGCCTGTGAAGACACCTCCCACCTAGTTTATGGCTCGGCACACACGTTCCTCCTAACAGACCCACAAAATCTGGGAGGTTTGGAAAGAGGCCAGCAGAGTCCCATCTGCTTTGTGCCACGTTCACAAGGGCAGGGAACATTTCATGCCACTTTACTCAGCCCAGGTGCTCGCGAGGAAAACCTATTTCTAATTGTGACACTTCTCGCCCATTGGAGCGCACCCTTGGCCACCCGCAGAGCCAGCCGTAGCACTGTCTGGTGACTCCTGCCTACAGAGAAAACGCACTTTGATCAGTGGGCACAGCCAGGTGCCCAAGCCCTGCCACATCCCACACTTCCCGTGTTCTGTGTCTAGGTTCACATATAATCCACTTAGCACTAGTGATGCCAAGGCGTCTTTCTTTTATGGCTGCCATCCACCTGGGATTATTCTGACAAGTAACACTGTGCAAGCTGCCCATCTGCAACCAGCAATGCTCAAAGGACACGGTAGAAACAAAACCAAATTTGTTTCAGTAGACAAAATAAAAAATACAGGAAGCTGCCATCTGACAAGCACTCCGAAGGACGCGGCGTCAGCGTTAAGCAGCACCCTCACTCTCTCCTCCTGCTCAGGTTAACAGTGAAATTGGTCCACTCAGGAGATACTAAACACATAAAAGAAAGCTGAAATCAGAGACTATTTTTTCAGTTTCCTATTCCTCATCTGCTATTGGAAGAACAAATAAATCATTTTGGTATGGTCTTTAAAGAGATGATGGGCTCGAAGGGATGAGTGTTTTATGTAACCTGCGGGCTCAGCTGCCTTCAGCAGGATTGCTGTGGGCAGGGAGCCAGGGAAGCAGATTCCCCAATATCATTGTGACAGTGACACCTGGGCTGCCAAAGAGACTCTTCTCTCTTTAAGAGGCATTTTGGAGCAGATATTTGTGAATTGTGCCTACTTGAAGAGGGCCAAAAAGTATTTATGTCAGATTTACGGAGCTGTGGATCAAGGAGACCGGAGCCAAGTTTCCCCGGGGTGACTCAGAAGCTGTAGCCAGGAGCAGAGTCATGCCAGGTTTTGGGGTGCCGCGGTGCTGGGCAGAAGTCCCTGCACAATGTGCAGAGGAACTTGCCCACTGTCTTCAGAGCCATGTGAAGCAGCAGCCTCAGCAGGGAGGTACAACAGAAAGTGAGGGCTGGAGGACAGCCACGTCCTCCATAGGGACCTGCACCCCCCATCCCCTGAGTTGGCTTCTTACACGCGGGGTCTGGTGCGTGCAAGCAGGTAAGCAGCACACCTCGCTCCCTGGCTGTCTCAGGCAGTCAGATGAAGGGCACCTCCAGGATCAATAAATGCTGACCAGGACCTCCCCTTTTCCTACTGCTCTGGCCTCTTCCAGCTTTCTTCCAACAAAAAGTTCTTCCTGCAAGTCATGACAACACCTTCAAATCCATTCAGACAACGCAACATCAAAGCCTTTTATCCGAGTAGCACAGAAGATCCCACTTAAATACCTGTTCAAAGACTACTTTTGATCTGCAGGACCAAAACCTACCTACTGACACATGCAGCTGCAGCAGTCACCGTCTGTGAAGTCTACCCTAAGCCTATTAGAAAGTAAACCTTTCAGAGCACCAGAAAGAAAAGGCAGGAAAAAATTAATTGACTTTAATAGAAATCTAAACACTTCTTAAGCTGTAATAAAAGGCAGCAGTGGTGTCGGGAGGTAAATTTCTCCTGCTACCCGAGTACATGGAGAGCTCCCCCCGTCACCCCAAAGCAGTCACATAACAGGTGAGCGGTGCCTGGGGAGCAGAACTGCTCCATACAGGGCCAGCCTGCCAGTGTTTGCAACAGGACACTCTAATAAGCTCTGTAGAGCAGGAAATAGTTCATATTGCCATTTTAAAGTGTTATTAGGTTCCAGAGTCAACAGCCTCTGCCCCAGCTCGTATTTCAGGCATTTATGGGTTCAGCTCAGCAGCTGTACGTTGACCTGAACACCACGAAGGCTTTTAAGAGTCTCAACTATAAAACAGGAAACTTTCTATTTAGAGTAACGGAAAAGAGGTTTTGCTAGAGGGGTGGGCAAATGCCTATTTGCTTTTCAAGCTGCCCTGCATTAATACCAAACGATTCCCTGCAGGAAGAGCCTGCGGGCTGCAGCCTGGGCTCCTGGCCCCCCAGCTCCTGCTCCCCAGCCCTTCTCCAGCTGGGCGAGCCCCAGCTCTGATGGGCAGCTCCGACCTTGCTGCTCTCCTTGGAGAAGCTCCTGCTGCTCTGGATTTTTCGGTACCTTCTCCACCCTCTGCAGCACCCCCTGCGACCTTGATCAGCACATTGAGTTTTTTTATTCCTGTGAATTTGTGTCCGTGTAGTACAGGATGAGTACATATGGGATGAAGATCTTCAAGAGACAGAAGACCAAATCTTGTACTGAGGTCTGATCGCTGCACTCGTGAAGCAGGCTCCTACCTACCTAAACATGCGTTCCAGGCAGGAGCATGGTGTGCCAGGACACGCTCTGTGACAGAGCCCTATGAAAACCCTCCTGGTGTGAAACGGCACCAGCAGGAGCCAGTGGCAGCCCCCAGGTCACCCCAGCCCTGACCTGCCACACACCACTGCCCCGCACGGGAGACCCTGGGGGCACAGCAGGAGTTAAAGCATAATCTGCTAAATCATCACCCCCTGCTTGACAGCACTGCTTCTTACTGGAAACTCTGCATTGCTATGCGGTGCCGGAAGGGAAATGTCTACTAAGGAGAAAGTCCCCCCCACGCCTCTTTTTTCTTCCTTTTTTTTTTTTTTTTTTTTTTTTTTTAAATAAAACAAGATTGTGGTTTCCTTTTAAAAAGCAAACACTACAGAAATAAAACTTCCACACAAGTTTAGCAACACCCTGCACTTTACCAGGGAAACACCGGCTGATCCTCCGCAGCCCTCCCGCTTTAGCAGCCTGCAGTTATTCGGCAGCAAGTTTTAAGCGATGCAGAGATTTGAATTTCAGCACAGCCTTGCAGGCAGAGATCTCTGAAAGCCCTGCTGCCCTTAGCAAAGCAGCTCCAGACTCTCTCCTGGGATTTTACTACCGGCATTCGCCTCATTTCACAGATGTGACATCTCAGCCTGAGTTAGACCAAAGGCTCTGGAGGCTCGGGTTTCTTCACCAAGGTCACAGCAACCGACCCTGGCACAGCTGTGACGGTGCCAGGAGTCCCAGCTCCACGCACAGGAGAACATTTCTCTTCTATTCTCTTCTCCTCTCCTGCCCTCTCAGCTGGTCAGCCCAGAGCAGCTGAGTGAAGGAGCTGAATTCTTAATGCTAACAGCTCCCACATGGCAAGGTGAACCTTATTTTTGACAGAATTGGGTAATTATGTGTATGGGTATTTTAAAAAGAAAACCTGAAGCCATTGCTCAGCAGCAGTAGCTCTGCCTGGTGCCCCCTTGGGAAGGTCCCCACGTGGAGCAGACATGGGTCTGTCTGTCTGTCTGTCTGTACACTGCGCTGGGAAGCCAGGCCAGGAAAGGAGCACAGGGACACAGCGCAGAGCAGGGACACCAGGTCAGCACGCTGCACTTCGTCCCGTCAGGAACACTGCCATGGCCGAGGCGGAGAGTGAAGCACGTCTGGTCACCAGGCCTACCTTTTACAAACGTCCCTGACCTCCACCAGCAACCTAGCAGGCACGGCTTCTTTTTAGCAGTATTCTTTTTAAGTCTCCCCTCTCACAAGTGTGAAAGGTTTGCAGGTTTTCAATCCGCATTTAGCTGCCTATCATACAAAGACAAATCGCACAGCTGAGAACCTTTTTTTTTGGTATCAAGAAAGAAGCACGTTTCATTTGCTCTCCAGGCCAAACATCTCCAGTCTCAAGGACTGCCCCGGCTCAAGCATCAGCCCCGTGCAGCTGCTGCTCGCGGTGCCTGCGGCAGCCTGACGCCAGCACAGGCAGCTGTCACGGCCACCAGGCAACTGCACAAAGTCACAGAGCCAGCAGCAAACCGCCCCCCGAAGGGACCTGGCCTGGAGGCACAGCAGGTCTTTGGACCACTGCGTACCAAGCAAAGGTATTTCCAGGAAGTATCCGCACTCCTCGTGCCGCAGGTTTGGCTTCAACACGACCAAACCCATCACGAACTGATTGCCTGCAGCACCAACACGCCGCTGCTGGAGGCTAGGGAAAAAGCAGCCAGGGGGTGAGAGCCATGGGGACTTCTCTCACAGCTTTTGGCAACCAACAAACCGCTGTCAGAGCAGTCAGAGAACATCAGTGGGGAACATCAATGAAGGCATAGAGTGCTGCATGGAAACTGATTTTTTGCCTCGTGGACCTGAACCTGATCCCACTGAGGATGCTCTGCTCGGTAAAGACCACAGCACAAACGTGCTTCAGGTTGCTACTCTCACCAACCCACCTTTAAGCCCCATTATCTCAAGCATCCAAGTTAAAGAAAATAAAAAAGGACCCACTATGAAGAACACGACAAACACTTCATTTCCTAATTTAATGGCAGAAGCTCTGAAATCCCCTACCACGACTCCTTAGAGACTGCACAAAGACAAAAGACCTTTAGGTTAGGTCAAAACAAGTGGCTCTAAGTGGTCCCTAAGTGACAAGAAAGTGCTTTGCATCCAGACCAACTTGTTTTAATACTCATGCCACCTGCCCCGTCACACAGAGTTGAGACTCTCTCCTCCTGTCCCAAGTTTTACACAATTTCTGCTCCCCACAAAGGCACCCAGTAGAAGCTGGGTGTTCCCAGCCCAGATGACGCACTATAGGCAGGAGGAGAGCCCACAAGGAAGCAGCCTCAAAGCTTGACATATCATTTGGACTGTTTCAGGGGGGAAAAAAATAGCCCAACTGGTTGCCTTCACCCATCCCTGCTGCACCGTGCGCCAGCACGGCCCCAGCCCCGCACAAGCACTCGGTGAGGCAGCTTTTGCTGCCAGCGTTCCTCTGCTGAGCTTCCTGCCCTTTGAAGACTTTCACCTGCAGAATATGAGTTGAATTCAGCAGAAACATTCAGAGTCTGGGGCCCAAATGTATGGGCCCAGCTCAGACCGGGACTCTCAACAGTTACAGGAGAGCTCTAACAGACTAAGGGGTCAGTCTAGGGTTCTCTGGGCTCTCTAGTGAATATTTAACATAAAGTAGAAAGGAGACAGCTGAAATTCTCCTCCACAACTTGCCTTAGCTTGGTGCTTCACACCAGGTCACTCGTGGCTCCGATTCAGGGCAGCACATTTCTCCCAGCTGCTGAGGGGAGTGCGTCAGCCTCAGCAATGCTTTAGTTGTTTTTTTTTACTTTGTTTTTCACCTCACAAGCTTACTAACAAAAGTTATAGTTTAAACAACCAAACAATAAGTAAATAAGTAAACATAATTCCTACAGTTCTTAGACAGGTGATTAAGCTATGTTTACAGCATCCTGTTTATCAGAGCAGTGTCACTGAACACCGAGGACATAACTCCTCGATGCTGGGAGCAAGGAATCACACATAACAACAGGGAGCAGGGAGAGCACGATGCATCCTGCTTCCCTCCCTTCATCCCTTCGAGAGGTCTCCTGACCCAGGATGAAATATGTTGTCCAACTTGGCATTAGCTCTGCAAGTCAGATGCCTCCCATTCCCTCTTCAGCAAAGAGTGAGCTCAGAGGAATTATCATTTGCCTTTCTGCAACAGTGGAGAAAAGCTTCAGTTTGCCAAAGTATATTGCATTTCCCAAGAAGAACAATTTTCAAAATAATTAACTCATTACAATTCCCCATTAGGTGACACCATTAGCAGTGGCAGGACCATTTTCCTCTCCACGGTGGTGGAAGAACTCCGCTAACTTCTGTATTAAAACCAGCTTTTTTAATGAACCATTTTATTCTGTCCTGTTTGCTTAGCAAAGAGCTCCTTCCCCATCAGATTCCCCACGTCAGGGAGTTTTTCATTACGTATTTAATTCTACAGAAACCCTGCCATCGTGGGCCACAGCTGGGTGTCTCTCAGCTGTCACCGTACAGAAGAGGTGACATCCATCTCCTGTGCCTGAACGGCAGGTTGCCTGCGCTGCCTGCGTCCCTTCCACCCAGGTACCAGCAAAGAGGGGAGAGACGAGAGCTGCCCCGTGCTCCCCTGCCACGCCGCCTGCCAAGGCTGGTTCTGCACCGCCATTGAGGAAAGAATGGGTGACTCCCTAAAAAATAATATTAAAAAAGCTCAAAATTAAAAGAGAAGGAAAGACAAGCTCAAGCTTTGCATCATTTCCCACCAATTTCACAATTTCATATTTTGACTTAAAAAAAATTATAGTAATAACAGAATGCTTTAGTAGCTAAAGCCACCTTAGTAAGTTCATTAAAGCAATTAATGATGCCTAAAGTGGCTGCTCACCTCGCCCTGCTGACAGCACTGACACGCGGCTGCAGGGGTGGATGCCAGTGCTGGAGGCTCGCAGGCTGTGCTGGGAGGGGTGGCAGTCCCATCCAGCAACACCCCCCTCACCTTTTCCTGCCACTGAATTTTATTTGGCTTTTAGTACCTCCAGCACGGAGTGTAACTGAGCACCTTTGGCAGGAGACCACGGTCAGAGCATCCTGAGAACGGGACTCAAGGGGCACGGGTTGCTGGTTGCTGTGGACACCATTTTATCACTTGCGAAGTGACCCAGGAGGGGTGAGCTCTCACCCCCCACACACTGCAGCAGGGGTCCAGCCTTCCTCCCACCAGCAGTGCCGTCTTCCCAGCACGTGCAGCCACCCAGATACCCGGTGTGACTTGTGCCCAGAGCACACATACCTGCCTCGGGTGATGCAGGAGGCCTGATCCTCATCACCAGGTCTATGATCAATCACAAAATCCCTCCCTCAGCTGCCTTTGGTCCTACCTTTGCCTGGCGAAAACAGTCTTTAAAATAATAAATAATTTCCAAGCAGCTGTTTGTGACAAATGCTTCTGAGGTGCTTCCCACAGTTTACAAAGGCTGAAGCAAACCCCATTCCAAGCCCCCGCTCCCAGCCCAGCCAGTGCTGCAGCACAGAAATCCCGTTTCTCTCTGCACGTCTCCTCCTAAGGCATTATTCCCAGGGAGAGCAGCCAGCCAGACCAGGAGCATCCAGCAGGGCCTGCATGTCACGCGAGCAGCTGAAAGCAGTACGGTTGTGTCACGGAAACCTGATCTACAAACCTCAAACCAAATTCCAGCTATTCCCCCTTGAAAAGAGAGCAGCCGGAGCTGACCCCGCACACCTCTCTGGCCCCGGCTGCTGCCAGCGATTTCAGCTGTGACCCCCACGTGGATCCGAGCCCCCCGGGAACATCACCTCTCCTGCATGGAAGACCTGCGAAGCAGGGGATTACCAGCAAAAATCAAGTGAGAATGGGCCCGGCTGTGTGAGCAAAATTTGTGCAACCTGTTAGCAGGGGATGGGGCGCCTTGTGCTGGCCATCATCTCTTCCCATCACTGCGTGCTTCTGGCTAAAGGACACAAGGAGGAAAAGCAGACTCCAGCACTGCCTCTTCCAGCACACCGGGGAGCACTGAAGCCACCTTAACGAGCTCCTTACACTGGAAAGAGGTCCTCACACTCCAGCAGTTGGTGGATGGTTTGCAACCACCCGATCCATCCCCCTTTCAGCCAGTAATACTTAAATCAAGGAGTTTCTTCAAAGACTGGAGTAAATTTGAAAGGTATTCCCCAATTTCTTGGCTAGCAATCCCTTCCTACGCCTCCTCTGCTGCTTCACCACATCCTTTCCAATATTCTCGCTGGAAATGAGAAGCTTGCTGCTGAAGCACATCCCCTGACCACGCCAGCTCCAAGGGAGGGCAGCCCCCAGCACTGCTCCCACCATTGCTGCCACGCAGGGCGATGCATGTCCCCCGCCAGCTGACCCCTGCACGACAAAAAGAGTTTGACAACAACTGCTGACCCCCTCTGCTTATCACATGAGAAAAATGAAAGCGGGAGGCAGGGAACAGCTACGCAAGCCCCGCTGGAGATGTCCGCATTGGTGCTAGAGACAACAGGAGCACAGCGACATGCATTTTAGACATCACACATGACAGCGCTGGAGGATAACTCATTAAAAACCTGATTTACTTAACAAACGTAGCAGCAACTTTTCTACAGGCGAGCAATTTCACAGGAAGCCGGTGCCCCGCTGCTGCTCTGAGTCACGGGAAGCGCAGCTCGGCAGCCGAGCCCCGCAGCGAGACAGGAACATCTCCACTTCCCCGAACCGCTCTTATCTTGTCTCACAGCAACTCGAGGCTTGTTCTCAAAACCAGGCCCGTGCAAAGCAAACAAACAAACCATGGTGTTCACCAAACCCTGCTGCGTCTGGGAAAACACAGCACATCATGGGTGCAGGCAGGATTTACGTGCAGAAGTGACAAGGAACGCGCATTGGCAAGGACTTTACAGCACAGCAGCACGTTTTTGTCCTCCTAAAAACGGGCACATCAGCACAGGTCATACTTGTGTGCTCCTAAAAGCGGGCGATTAAAACTGGGGGCTGTCACAGGTTTTTATCCCAAGCTGTTTTTTTCCTCCAAAAGTAAGTCACCATCATCGAGAGGGCAGAGCTCACAGAGATCAGCTTTCCTGAAAATAGTTAGAGTATGAGGAAGCAACGCTCTGCACGGCAAATCAGTTCAACTGAGGCCCAATAGAGAAACAGTCGATAATTAGCGATTTAGTGTTTTCCTTGTGACAGCTAGCAGCAAATGTCCTCTCCTTAAAGCTCGTGCATTTGCCAACTTGAAACTAATCGGTCTGAAAATGAAACAAAACTTCTGGAAAAATAAAAATAAGAATCCTAGTGAATATTAGCTAAGATTTACAAAACGATACACCTGCTACAGCATGAGACAACTCAGCCATAACTAAGGTAGAGCTGAGATGGCCTTGTGCAAAGAGCAATCAGATGAATGGAAAATGGATGGGAATAAAGCTGCATCAGTTTGGGTTCCTCCTAACAGGGGCAGATCAAAGGAAAACTAACCTGATTAGGAAGGAGAGGGAGACTGGTCCAGATTCATCTGGCAAAGCAGATCAGCTATAAAGTGACACTTATGGTTATTATTATGGTCGGACAAAGCAGCCAGCGTGTACCAGCGGATCTGGCCCAGATTTACAGGCTAGGGATAGACTCTTTGAAATAAGGGCAGTTCTTTCCACGTAGCTTATTTCCCCAGTCCAAACGAAATAGGCCATAAAAAAAAGCCTGAAAAAAAATAATTAGAGTAAGCAATGCTCACTGCCTGCTGGCAGTGTCCCCCTGCCTTTGCTGGGCAGTCTGTCCTGCTCGCCAGCAGCTCGAAGCCGTGCTGCTCGGCTCAGCCCGTCCCAGGCTGCGGGCAGGGCTGTGCGGGCAGGAGGTGGTTCAGGTGCTGGCATCCTGCTCCCAGGAAAGCCACATTTGGGCTAGGCCAGGGCACGTCAGCTTTGCCCTGGTGCTCAGCCCGGGATGCTCGTGGTGCTGCATCCTGCAGGGACACGATGCACACGCAGGGGCAGCGCGTCTGTCCCTGAAAGCCCGACGGGGCTCCCACCTCCCACTGGAAACCCTCGTACCCAAGGTGAGCTCACTCTTATTCAGGGCCACTAACACCACTTACAAGGGACTGATTTTGGTTAAATGGGGCCACTCAGTGACTTGCTGTGTGTCTGGGCTCCTGCCCCGCTGGTCAGGCATTAACGCTCCCGTTCACAGCACGGCTATGGGGCTGCTCATTAACGCAGGGCTGGCTAATGAAGGCATCTCCACTGTGGGAGGCATGCAGGCTGAACAGGCCCTGCTCTCCCCAAAACCCAGGTTAATGACTCACTCCCCAGGGCTCCTCAGACAGCATTCTCAGGGGATGCTGCTCTGGCTGCATCCCGCATGCTTCTGCCCATCCTACTGCTCTCCGGAGCTGTGCCCATGCCAGGGGATGCACCAGAACAGGTAGGTGTTCTCTTTCTTGCTCCTTGCGTGCTGAAAATCATGCCAAATCTCAAGAGACTTCTGTTCCTCCAGGAGGCTGTCCTGGAGCCTGGGCAGGCTGCACCCCAAATGTCTCTGCAGGACCACCAGCCGTGGTGGGTGCCCTGCCCACACTCCTCCTGCTGCTCCACACCAACCACGCTCACCCCAGCGCCGCTCCAGCTTCCCCGCTCTCCTCCTGCAATGCCTCCATCAGCTTCTTCCCCATAAGATCCATGGTAAATGAGATTTTCATCCAAGGCTTCTCATTCTGTCCAGGAGACCTCCGGCCTTCCCCCCACCTGCCCCCAGAGCATCACCCCGCTTGCCTTTGCCAGCCCTCGGAGCTGAGACAAGTCGCTGCTGTGCAGAAATGCTCCCACAGCATCAGGAGCAGGCAGATGCACACCCCAGGAGGCACTCGGGGTTCTCCAGCTCCAGGGCCACCTCCCTGGGGGGCTCCCCCCTTCCGCACACATCTGCCAGGCTGCAGGCTGCCAGCGGAGCGGCAGAACCCCTGGGCTTCCCAACAGAAACACGGGGACTGACCGTGACAAAAGGGCCAGTGCCCAGCCTGGACAAGTGTCCTCATATTTTAGCAAGAGTTAAGAAGTGTAGCCAAGGCTCAGCAGGAGCCTCACCAAAGGTCCCTGTTTGTGCCTGAGGCAGACACCACCCAGCGCCCTCAGGGAGCAGCACTGGGTTGGACATGGTTAGGTACTAGGACAAAAAAAGCCGGGGGTGTGATCAGGCCCCTTTTGTTTTCTGTTGTTTAATGCTAAGAATACACGTGCTAACCTGGGGGAGATCTCTGGCACACACAGCCCCCCTTTGGGGCAGGACTGTCTCTTGCGGCCCAGTCCAAGCAATGGTCTGGGGGTGACAACTAGCTGCTAACTAACTAACTTTCGTCTCCCAGTTACACAGCAACAGCACTGCTGGTGTCCCTATCCCCAGGGTCAGCCCACAGCACCAAAGCTTCAGCATCCCCACCACAGGCATGATGCTGCAGGGGGCAGCTCCTTCCAGCAGGCACAGAGAGCCGAGGCAGCTGAAGACCGTGGCGCTGCCGCCATGACATTGCAAACCCGAGTCTGAAGTCAACGTCAGCAGCTCAGCGGGCAGCTGGCGGCATCCCCTGTGTTTTTCCTGTTCCTGGGGAAGTGCTCCTCCCTGCAGCAGGGAGAGAAGGCATTTCCACTGCTGCTGGGAGCTCCTGGGGCTGATCGGGGCAATCCCCAGAATGCCACAACGTGTGTTTTAACGCCCCAGGACAGGAATGCCTAGCTGGGGCTCTGCACGCCATCCTCCAGAAAGAAGATGAATATTCAGCAGACAGACTCTGTGTTCTTAAGGAGAACAAATGCACGAGGTGACCAAAACAAACTGACTTCAGTGGAACTTAAAAAAATCCCAGTATCTTCACAAGACCTGTGCCAAAATGCTCCAGGATGCACAAGAAGCCCACAGCTAATGGTAGCTGAATGTTCTCCTACCAGAGCTCGGTCCAGAAAGGCTCAAGGAGCAATGTGCTTCTGGAGGCTTTCAGGATGAAGGGAATAACAGAAGGATCACACAAAGCCACATGGCCAGATCTCTGCCTTGTCACCGCTGCACTGCCTGGGGCACGGCTCCCTTCACCTCTAGCTGCAGTCCAAGCTGCCAGGCCCACCTCGCAGGAGGGAATTAGTCAGCAAGCATTGCGCTTCAGCTGGCAGGCAAGTCTTGGAATGCAAGTGAAATGAGAAATATTCCCTGCTCTCGTTCCCCTTAGGATAACTGGATAGATCAACACCACAAATGTTACCATCACGAAGTGCATGGGATATTTTAGAGCACTGACAAGGCAACGATGACCCGAATTTGAACCCATGGTATACCTTCAGCACAGACCAGTACTCAAGTGACAGCTTTCCTTGCTCTGAGGAGTGATGGAAAATTGTCACAGATCAGAATAATTTGGGCCAGGGAGCAGAGTGGCAGCTTGTTCAGGACTATTTCACAACCGCGTAGTTCAAGTTATTGAAGAATAAATGTACTATGAAAGCACACAGGGAATCCCTTTTGGTTGCCTTTTAACACGACGTTTTAAAGCCACCGGCCTTTCTAACAAGAGCAAGGTGGACTGTGAGCATCTCTCCACGACCAGCTGTCACCTACCAGCCCAGACACGCTGCCATTCTGGCACAGCACCAAGAAACAGGTTGGAAGTTGACGGCTTACAGCCTGTGCTGGAGCCTCGTATCACATCCAGGGTTAACATCATTGTTTTGACAGCATCACTGTTAGGGAGAAAGAAAACCCTGTGCTCAACAGCCTGACAGCCAGGAGAACGTCCCTGTGCAGGTCCACGGGGACTGTCCTCCTCTGGGGGAGCTTGGCCCTTCCTAAAGGCTGCTATTTCAGGCTACCAAAACAGAGTTGGAATTAAGAGTCCCATTTAGTGCCTGTGGAGCCTTGCTGTGGCCTAACAGTTTGCTAATTAAAGATGAACCGGCAGAATCTGAAATGGAAAAATAAACCAGGTCGGAAAAGTTCGAAAGTCACAGAAAGAGTCTGAGCTAAGTAGGTTGAAACTCGGGGTCTGTGGGAGCCCCGCCTGTCGTTCCTCAGCCAGGAGCTGGTCCCTGCAGGGCTGACAGCCTTTCCTGGGGCTTGAGCACAGCCCTCCTGTTCAGACCTCTTCTGTCTCCGTGGGCAGTACGGAGGACACAAACCTCCCCCTGGCAGAGAGACACAACAAGCGCTCTCCTCTCCATGTCCTTAACACGAGCGAAATGGCTGTCTTCTGCTGCAGGGGCATCGCTCCTTCCCCCCTGCAGTGGCTGAGGGCTGGTAGGCATTGCCAGGGGATTTCCTCACCCCAAGGCAGGGGCAGAGGGTAGGCGTCCCGCGGCAGTGACACCTCGGCACAGGACGGCTGCTGTATCCTTCTGCAAGGGCTTTGTGTTTTCTTCCAGGAGTATTGTCTTGGTCAAATTCTGCCTTTATTGAAACTGACATTTTTGACAGAGAGGATCTTTCAGACTGGAAAATGTGAAGGACTTTGCTTGAATACACCAAGCCATTATGGCTCACTCTGTGTTCAAGCATTATCATTTCAGCCGGCACCGGGCAGCTATCAGCACTTGATCTCCAACCTTTGCTGTTCTGAACCAGACCAACGTGGAAGTACTTTGAAGGTGCCAGAATCCCCTCCACCCACTCAAGACGTGCAGGTTTCCAGACAGATGTGGGTGTAACACCACCAGGACAAGATGCAAGCTGCATGCAGACAGCGCTTCTCCGCCGTGCGAAGCATCAGCTGCCAGCCAGGTTAAAAGAGGGCTGGAGAAGCCAATGAAGACTGCGTGCGAGCACAGTTTACTAATAAGATCTCTCTTGTCTGCCCAGGTGAAGGCACACAAATTGAAATGAGTCTTTTGGAAGTTTCCCGTAGCAATTAAGAGCTCGGTGCTCAAGGCAGGGACCACCCCTCTGAGCCACCTGCGAGGCAGGGCCGGGCGGAGCAGAGCAGCCGACCAGGAAAAAGGGAACCAGGATGGAGCTCAAAATCCTTGGCCAAACCGACAGATGCTGCAAACTGTTATAAAATGCACACTGCGCATAAGAAACAACAGAGCAACTTAAGGCACTTCCCTACACGAATAACGTTTACAGCCAGGCTGCTTCATGCTATCTAGGGAATGCAGAGGCCAAATTCAGCAATAAGCAGTTGCAAATTGCAGGGACCTCAGTGGAAACTGCATCTGCTTGCTAGAGCTGCACATGGGCTCTTGTTCCCCGAATTAAAAGGAGTGCAGGGCGCTTGATTGCATCTCAGCTCTTGATTACAAAGGCATCAGCAGACAGAATTAAACAGTGTGCTTCCTGTCCTATTTAGCATCCTCCGGGTGACGGCTTAGAGAGTAGGCAAGGCTTAGGACATTTTTAATAGTGGTGCCAGAATCTGATTTTTTTTTTTCTTTTGTCAAGACATTTGCTGCAGATGATAAGGTTTCCCAAAGATCTGGCCAGGCTCCAGAGGAAAAACCAAGCAGTGAATGTGTATGTAAAAGCAGCTCTGCACTAGGTTATAAGGCACTGCCTGAACCAGCTGCCATAGCAACTGCTGTTAGAGAAAGAATTAGAGCATTTTTCATGGAAGTAGGAAAACTCAGTCAATAAGCATGAGGATGGGATGCAAAGCAAAAAAATAAAGAAAGAAAAAAAAAAGAGGATAAATAGGATAAATATAAGCAAGTGGGAAGAATGCACAGAACTGAAGGAGAAGCTGGACTGTTTGCACAGGTAATATGTGCTCTCGTGCCGTGGAGATGCCTATAAATACACTAAGATACCTAACTCCAGCCTCATTAGCAAGCATTTTAGATACAGTTGATCCTGCCTTGGGGCAAGAGGTGGATTACATGACCTCCCAGGGCCCGCTCAACCTCTATTTTCCATGATTCTATGAGGAAGAAACCTACACCAGCTGAGCAGGGCTGGCCTCAATCCAGCAAGGAAGGAATTTAAATCTGGAAAAAATAGATTTAATCCACCTTTAAAGTTCGCCTTGGCCAGGAGAGGGGGCAAAAAGCAGAGCCTGCAGCCATGCACTGCCACAGCTTGCAGCCAAGTTCCTCCTGTGCAGGCATGACACCCAGACACCGTGTCCTCAGGTACATGAGGGTAAAGCAGAAATGTACAATTTGGTCCTGCAGAAGGGCTTCACCTCCAGAAATATTCATTTCTCCACCACTACTCATTTACAAAGAAGAGTTGGGTGTGGAACCATGCCTTTTTTTTTTTAATTTAAAGTACATATATAAACAAAACCTACTTGTAAACACAATGATGCTGCAAAATGCCAGGTAACAGAGTGTGCTTAAGAGCAACCAGGCTGACACCTTAGGTACCTCCGGCAGAACTGGATTAGCTATCACAGCACAGCAGTGAGGCAGAGCCTTGGCTGGGGAGGTCACAGCCAGCGTGGGCAGAGAGCCGACATTTCACTCCGGGTTGCTGCTGCTGATTACGCAGAGAATACCCGGGGTCTCTGACTGAGCTGTTATTCATGCTCTTGTTGCTCATTATTGGAGTGGGACAAAACACACAGTTATCTGAGCGTAGGAAACAGCACACACCTGGAAGGCAGCCAGGCAGGCAAGAAGCACATCAAGTGCAAGAAACCCCATGTCACAGCCCCTTGGAGCAAGGGGCTGCAGCATCAGCCCTCCAGCCTTATCCCACCAAGCAGGCAGCCAGGTGAGCTGCTTGGCCCATCCAGCACCATCGCTTCCCTTCCATGCCTTGGTCCCCCTCATCCGGACAGCAGGCAGCGATTCTCCCTGGGGAAACCACAAGGACAAACAAGCTGGGAAGTTGAAGTTGAAGCTGGCTTGAAATGCCAGCACTAGATCAGCAAATATTATTGGGCTGAGATTTGGAAGTTCTGACTTTGACATTTGGCAGCCCATAGATAACAATAAGAACAACAAAAAGCAGCCACTCAAGGCTGCCCCAACGTCATCAGGAGCAGAGCAGCCAGGACGGAGAACAGAGAGGTTCAACGTGAGACATTTCATGCTTTGCTGTACGCATGAGCATTCCCGAGCACCCGGCTGAATCGCAGCACCAGCAGCAACCCTCCTTTGGCTGACAGAAGCCCCGAGGCTCCCAGCAGAGGCAGCCACAGCACCCGAGCCCTCCCTGCTGTGATTTGGCTGGGCAGGGTTTGAGAGCAGATGGTGACCTGACATATCCTACCTTCTGCACCACGCCAAGAGCTTCAGCCTCTGCTGCCCACTGCCTCAGTCTCCTTCTGGACACTCCCTTCTTACAGGTGCATGAAGAGACCATCAACAGCACTAATATGTTGTGCAGGATTTAAACGCGTAGCCCATGCACCCTCGTCTGCACAGCATCCCTGATACACAGCAACGGCAGATAGGAGCCATTCACTGCCAGGAAACTCAACTTTTTAGCGTGCTTTTCTAAAAAAGGAGAACTGTGTAGACAGCTCAGGTTTTTTAATGCCGTTGAGCAGATGGTTCCTGACTTTCACTTCCACAATATATTGTAGCCAATTTTTAGAAGCAAATTAAGGTGATTTAAGCCTCTTTTAGTAAGAAACAAAATCTGGGAGTGGCAACAGCCATTGACCAATCCCTCTTTAATTTAAAACATCTTGAATCCAAAGAGAACCACCTTCCTAGAGGGACAAGTAGTTTGAACCCAACATTTAGTCTTTATTTGCTAAGATTATTACAAGATACACAAAAAAATACTTTCAGTAGTATAAGAAATTGTAGAAACTGGCACACATAAAAGCCAGAAACTGAAAAAACATGAAACCAACCCATTTCCATGGTGTGAGCTGACAGCATGCACTGCTGAAATACAGCACAAATAGGAAGATGTGCCCAGGGAGGTGTGGGTGGGCAGACGGGCATCCAAACATTTGGAGGTTTCATTTCAGTTTAAAAAATCCCATCCAGGATCCCTGTATTTCTACGTCTTAGCAAGGACAGTGAGGATGTGTTATTACAGTGTGCATTTGCAGTTTGTGTTTTAGCCAGGAAAAGCACTTGTTTGCTGGGTGCAGCGTTACGAGCCTTACCAGGAATTGTGAGACTCCACAGGTGCAGAGTTTCTGGTGCATACACATGGGAAAATCCCACTTCTCAACGCACACGTTGAAACGGCACACAGCGATGCTCAGCACACCCAGCAGCCAGCACCCAGCAAGCAGGCACCCCAGCTCTTCTGCAAAATGACTGTTGTGAAGAGGCTCAACCCACTGAAACCAATGCTTTTCCACAATGGCTTGTGCAACATTAAAAAAAAAAAGTTAAGGGAATATTTAATTTTGATATTTAAAAAATAAAAAAATAAAAACATGCATTTCTGGTCACATCTTAAAACTTGTTGAAAGAGTTTGAAACAAAAACGTTTCAGTTGACTCAAATCCGGGGAGGTAAATCTGAGATGGACTTTCAGCAGTAATTTCCAAAAAGGAAAGTTTGCATTTCAAGCTCTTATGGTAATAATGTTCCCACTTCACTGAAACTCCAGCAAGTCAGGGGGAAAAAAATGCACTTGTTATGACAACAGAGAAAGTTGCATATTCAATATTGCTTGTGCTCCCAGATGACATCTCGTTAGCTGTCATATGCGAGCTACCCCGCCTTGGCATCAAGTTCAGATTGTGTGAAAAAAGCCAAGTTAAACCTGGACAAGTGCGTGAATCTGCTTTTGGAAGACATACCAACTGCCATTAACAAAATTAACAAAATCCATCACTGCCAAGAGCTCCCACACGTAGCTTCTTGAAGAGAAAGGGTTTCATTTCCACACCAATGGAGTTTAAAAACTCGAGAAATGCTTTTGTTACTGAGCAGAGACTCTTCATTTCTGACCTGAGTTATTCCCCAAAAGCACAGGTATACACTCAGACTGCTGGCAATAAAAGACACTTTCTTTCAGAGCCCTTCAAAGGGCACAAAACCCAGGAGAAAAATCTTCTGAAACAGATAAATGCACTTGCTCATAGACTTGGACACAGGAACTCTATGTAAAAAGCTTCAGGAGACTAATAATGTGGGTGGAAAATTAAGGCACCTCATAAAAGGTTTGTAGTAACAAGGGAACAGATCACATCAGCTAGGAAAGGTTAACGAAAGCAATTTATAGACACTAATTAGGGCCTCTCTTTAAAGTGCCTTTGCAAATGACAAGGTTGGTTTTATTCCAAAAAGTGGAAAGGAACTGCCCGGGGAGGGCTGTGCTTCTCGCACAAAAGGGCTTGTCACCCTCCATATTACCAAGCATTTAGGATTTAAGGGTCATTATGAAGGGAAACTTGGGGGATGTGCTTGTTTGAATAAGCTGTGCAATACTTACACTCTTGCGGTGGAAATCTTCTCAAGGA
Source organism: Nettapus auritus (assembly GCA_011076525.1). Taxonomy (NCBI): domain Eukaryota; kingdom Metazoa; phylum Chordata; class Aves; order Anseriformes; family Anatidae; genus Nettapus; species Nettapus auritus. Next base: position 3,296,773 of record CM021784.1, read on the forward strand.
GATGAAAGGCCACCTCAACTCACCCTGCTCTACCCCATACAGAGTGTGCAAGGTGGTAGAGTGGGGGCAAGGGCCCAGCAAACCCCAAACTGCTCACAGGAACAAGTCTGCTGGATACCTGGTCCAACACTGAGTTTTCATTTACCTTTTGGGACACCAATCATTAGGATCTGCATGTTTGAACTCCTCCAGAAACAGCTTTACGTAACTCTCTGGCCCTGACAAAGTTTTGCTCACGGGAGGTGGGGGCTGAAGGACTTCACTGCATGCAGTGATGCTGCTGGAGCTGCATCCATAGGGACAGGAACCCGCAGGGATAGAGCAGGAGAAACCAGGGCACTTTCAGCACTGCAGGAAGGTGAGTCAGTCCTTCAGGGGCTTTATTTCTCTGATGGTTTCCTGAAAGGAGCACAGCTCGCCCCATAGCTAAGGTGAACCCTCCAGCCTCTGTCATTGGGGTAGAAGCTCCCCCTGCATCTTGGCCAGGCATGCAAAAGCACTTCCTGGCAGAAAATGCAATGCGTCTTTGCAGGTGGCCGCTGGGAGCTCTTTTTTTTTTTCCATTTACGGGATGCCAGTCTCTCTCCCAGGTCCCCAGAACTGCTCTTACAGCAGCTCAGTGATGCAGAAAACCCCAGACTTGACAGCCCGACAGCAGACACCACCCTGGGACCAGCCTCCTGCCAACAGCATCCGTCCGCCACCTTGCAGCCTTCGGCAGCCCTTGTAATTTCTTGGAAATTAGTACAGTAGCTATACATTTTTTTTGCATTATAAAGCAAATCTCCTTCATAACTGTTAAAACAGAAGTTAAATAGAACACCACTATAACACAGCTAGCCTGGCATCCTTCCTCCTAGCTTTACCCCAGTGACCATCCATCTTCTATCCCACAGCAGATGCACTTCACGACAAGCATGGAGCTACCATTCTCTGTTTTCTCTCCTCTCATCCCCTGTAACTGCATCCCCTTGTGCAGCAGACACAATGGGCAAATCTTCTTTCCAGATCTCCCAGTGACTCCCTCACCCATCCAGCCCATCTACAGCATCATCCTGCAGCCAGCTCAAGTTGTGCCTAGAGCTGGGCTTGGAGCTTCAGCATATTTTCTTTTAGATTAACTATTGGGCATGATGCTCCTCCAGAGCGTGGCCTTCCCAGTTCCTCCATGGGGGAGGATGGAGTGAGTCCTGTCTGGCACTTGGGAGCCCCCATTCTCCCCTTTGGAGCTGTCTGTAGGTACTTCAGCTTCAAACTGCAGGTCCCAGCCAGCACTCTGCAGCTGAGGGGAGCAGCTGGCCCAGGCCTGGTTCTGTCAGCAAAGATCTCAGCGAGCATTTCGCAGCAGCTTGTTTGCTAAACGGGACATTTTGACAGATCTGTTGCAGGAGATGCACGCAGCTCCTGCCCACATGCCCCATCACAGCCATCTCCTTCAGCCCCATTTCACTACCTTGCCATCCCAAGACGGGAAGCTGTGGTGGCTTGGCCTTCGGCTGAAAGGAGCAGGGACGACGTGAACCCATCATAGTGCCTGTCATGGGGCTACAAGCCATGTCCCACACAGACCTACAAGGCTCCACGCAGATAACTCTTTCTCTAAAAATTCCCCCACATGACCACTCTACATCCCCAGTGCCACCAGTTCTTGCCCTGGGCTGCGCACGTGGCAGCAGGGCCAGGCAGCTCCACTGTCACCTCTCCTCACGCCTGAGCTGCTCTCAGCTTCTCCACCCTCCAAGCAAACACTTTCCAGGCTGACACGGGATTTTGAAAGCAAAATGTTGTTTTCCGAGCAAAACAAGTGCTGCTATTTCGATCACACCCGTGCGAGACGCAGGAAGCAGCAGACGCAGTCAGCACGGCCAGGCCCCGGGGGACACAGAGCTCTGAAGGGCAGGGTCAGGTTCCTGCCCTGCTGCTGCCATCTCGCGGGACTTGGCCCACCTCCATCAGGAGGTCACGCCACAGCACAACACACCTTCCAGAGAGAAAGCTAACTTGCTATTCACCTCCGCTTTTCCTGATTTCATTGCATGGCACCTACTGTCATCCCTTCTTCCACCTCAGGAATGAGAATGTTAAAAAAAAAATAGAGAAAACTAATAAAGGATGGAAATTGCACGCCCGCTCAGAGGTAGTTCAGAGATGACGAGTGCTAACGGCACCCCCAGCTCTAACTTTCCTCACAGAAACTTCTCAACTTTTTAATAATGTATATTTCTCCTCCCCCTTCACTTCCCACATGGAAACAAAAGATGATTCATATGCTGAAATCATCCCCTGGGACCTTCAAAAGCCCATGAATTCACTCACTTTGGCCTAGGGCTCTTGATAAGGAATTTTCCCAGTTTGGCATCTGAGATCGATGCCATCCCCTCCTTCCCTTTATACTGGTGCCACTGCACAAAAGGATAGACCACCCTGCCCACAGGCTATTTTAATGACTTAATTGATCATCAAAACTACCAGGTTTAAGAAACTTGAGGCATCTGAGAAACCCAGTTACGCAGGGGAAGCACCCATGGTTAAGGCCTGCAGTTGCGACCTAGGATCACCAAGGGAAAGAGGCCAACCCAATGACAGCCCCAGCGCTGAGCGGATGCACCACCGCTGCACGAAGAGGGGGACGATGAGGTGCTCACTGCCCACCCCAGCACTGTGAGCACCTGCAGCTGTGGCCAACACCATACCACACGCTGCCAAGTGTCTGTCTGTACAGGCATGGGTGATAAATGTCATATATCTGTCATCTCAGCTGATGCTAGCAGATATAATTTCACGGCACGGCTCTAGTTGGCTTTGTTGATGGGGCTTTCCTAGAAGGCCAGAACTGCTCACAGTGAGAAACACAGGCTCAGCAGAGCAGAGAGCTGGAAGCAATTGTTAAACCTTTAAAGCAAGGAAGAAAGAAAGAAAAGTCTGCAGGTTGCTACGCATTATAACAGGTCTGCTCTCCCATGGAGAGGTAACAAATGAATGTACAGACACAGACACAAAGCAGGACTTGGAAATGCTTGTAACCACCTGTGCAGAAATGCTTGTAACCACCTGTGCAGACCTGGCAGTCCACCACCAAATCCCTCCACTTCCAAACAGTATGAAACGCGCACTGGTGGGATGTGAGGGCAAGTAGTGGTGCATGAAAGGCCTTCTCAGAAACAGGAACATAACTCTGGGGAGGTTCCTTACAAGACGAGGTTCTTGCTTTCCTCCCACATACACTGCTTCTTGCAGAAGATGCTGGAATCCAGAGCAACATTCACTAGCACAGATGCAACCCAACCAGTCAGGTTTCCTAGGCATCTTCCTTTGTCTATGCAACACCAATGGATGATGAAGATCACACCAATTTCACTACCTGGCAGAGCCGCAACCCCAAAGACTGCTTCAGGTCTCCTCAGAGAAATGTTTTAATATCTCTGGGGAGCATTTGTCCTTATTGCCTAGTAGGGTTGAGCCCCCTATCTTGACTTAGACTTCATGAGCAGTGGTACACAGCGACTGGGTTAGTAGGAAATGAGGCAAAGATGGAGGGAGAGGTGAGGCAGATTCCTGTCTCTTAAAGGTATCTTCGGCAATGTGAAACCAGGTGTTTGCCCACTGCTAGTAGTGGCAGGACTGGGAAAACATGTGACCCAAGCTCTCTTCCCAGAGAGGATTTCTCTTTAAAAATGTTACTGTGTTGGAAGAGAAAGGTTCTGTATTTAATTTATAGAAGTCACAGGAGAATTGCAGTGGCCACTGTAGGAACAAAGCCCCAATTCTCTCATTTGGCAGAGTAACAGAGGCCTCTTTCGTTGTCCCTTCAACAGGGCTGAGGAGCCCTCAGACCCAGCAGCAGTGTTGCTGGAAGCACCAGAGCTCAGCCCAGCTGTCCCATTTCCAAACCACTGCCAGAGCCCTGGTTTCCCGGAGCTTACAGGTTTTTCCCATTGCATTACTAAGGCTAATTTAGATTGACTTTTAGGCGTTTTTTTCCCCTTCATTTTAAACAAAAACAAAGCCTTTTGAGCAATGGAGCAATTAAACTGATTTCTGAACAATTTGGAGTTTTCACTTATGTGGGAAGCATTAAGCACAGAAATGAATTTCAGCTTTCTAAATGGGGAAAATTCATACATCCAGGTAGCTCTCAATCCATCCCCCAAGCAGAAAAGCTGAAAAGATTTACACTGACATGTAAATCCCTGTGGCAGACTTCTAAAAAACCTCTAAAATAGGCACACCCAAAAGGCGAAGGAGTGTTTCTCACCTTCTGTAAATGGGAAGTGTGAAAAGGAAAGAGATGAAAGCTGTCTTCCTTTCCCCAAATCTTGGTCTTAACTCCTGCCCCATCCTGTCACTTGCGCACCCACTCCTGGTGTCATTCTAGGTAACGATGGTGCCTCACTGTGCTTTCAGCACTCCAACCCTACAGCTATGCCAGAGATGGCAACACTCTAGAGATCAACACCGTGCCAAGGGCAGTCTTGTCTGTGGATGTCAATGCAGATGCCCCTGCACACTGAGGAGCTACACAGACCTCATAGGTAGCCAAAAAAATAAATTGCCAGATACAAGTATCCTACCTTCCTCCAAGTCATTCCTCAGAGAGGCCTCCAGCAGAGCAACACTGGCTTCAAAAGACACTTTCTTCTGGTTAACAGCATTTCTCTTCTTTTCATGCTTCCGCTTCTTGTGCTGCATCTCCTTCTCATACTGTGCCCACTTCTTCAGCTGCTGAGCCCTTCGCTTCTGGGCTGCCCGCAGCCTCTCCAGCGTGGGCACCTTGTCCAGCAGCTGCAGCTCTGTCAGGAGGTCCACGTGGGCATCCATCGCCTCTGTCAGGAAAGAGGAGGTGAAGGACGTCCCAGCTGGAAATGATGTCCTTCCACAAGTCCTCAAGATCAGGGTGGCCTCGTGCTATACCAGCATCTTGGGGCTTAGCTGGGAAGGGCCCATCGCAGAGTGTGGTAGGAATGTGGTGGAAGCCTGAAATGAGGAGGAAAGTGTGAAGGATCAAGTCACATCCACGTAGACAAATGATTAAGACCAGCCCACTGGAAAACTCAGCAGGCAACATCTAACATCTCAAAAGAAAGCTCTTTTTATTGCGTTTTAATTGCTTGGCTCTTCTCACTGGCCTTTGTGATTCCACCTCTCACCCACTTCAAACACCCAAGCAAAACTCTCTTGACTAGGTAGCAGTTTTAGCACACAGTTCCTTCATGACTACAGTTCAAGGTAGCCTTCTTTTACCAGCAGAAAAAAGTCTAAGTGAGCTAACAAAGATCTTACTTAGCGTTTCACAAACGTCATTCCTCAGACAACCCATGAGAGAGATACCAAGACACATCCTCAGTCAGGTTTCTACCTTCCATGAGCATCACCTGTGCTCCACTTCTTCATCCATCACCCCTTCTTACTCCAGTCCTAGCTGAGGGCAGATGGGTCGGACGTCTCCCAGAGAGGCATTACCAACACTTTAATCACCTCAGCTGCTTAAAAACATGGTGTTTTGTGTTCATTTCACTTTTTCCCAGATATTCTCTTCAGCACACAGTAGGCCATTCTGGTTTTGCTGTACAGGCTCTGTGCTCAGAGCAAGAAGCACAGTTAAATCAGAGCTCGACTCGTGGTGCAACCACAACACCAGCCAGCATCTTGTAGCAGCACCCGCAGGGCGGTCAGCCGGGAGGCCCATGGGCAGCCGCCCCATCACCTGCTGCAAGGCAGAAGGAAACATGCCCCAGATTTAAGGAGCTGCTCAACAGGGAAAGATGCACATGAAATAAAGGCAGTGCCGCAAGCAAACTGAGCAAATCCATTCCAAATAGACCCATGTGTAGCACATCGAACGGTAAGGCTAGCGTGCCAAATCAGGGTAAGCTGCAAATAACCACAAACACTATCAGCTCTGAGGAGCTGCTGGGAGATTTCCAAGCTGTGCTGCATGCCCGCAGTGACCCATCAAGTTGCACAAGGCAGAGACATCCACTCCTTTCAAACATTGCCACAGACCTGCCACCAGGGTTTGACCTCACCTATAAATACCTCGGCAGACTGACAGCGAGGCATGTCCTTTCCTCTGCGAGATAATTGGTTTGAAAACTGAAAACAAACAAATTCAGCCAGAGTACACAGGCGGGTCCTGGGCAGTTGCTTTATCCAGTAAAGGGCCAGCAGAGGCCAAGGGCAGCTTCAGTAGCACCTGCAAACCTTATTTTGAGGGTTTCAGAATAGATCTGAACACAAAAAAAGCTGTTTCAGTCCCATGAGAACTCAAGATCACAAAAGTAAAGGTTGTATAAGTAAACAAATTATTAATAATAATGATAATAGCAATTAAATATTCAGTTCATATTCAGTAATATTCATTTTCAGTAATATTTCAGTTCATATTCAGTAATAATTAAATATTTCAGTTCCACATGGGTACAAACACAAATCCTTGCAAACTTTTTCATAAGAAAGATGCTACCAAGAAATTCAAGTACTTGCTCAGGCTGACCTCCACCAGCAGCTCTGCAAGGTTGGCACCAACGCAGACCTTTTCCCAAAATGGTTTTGTTTTGGGACCAACGCCTTTCCCAAGCACAGGCATTCTGCTGGGAAGCTCTTCCCCACCTCCCATGGCTCCTGCCCTGCGCAGGCGTTCCTGCACAGGTATCTTTTCTGGCGATCTCCGCTGCAGAAACACAGGCTGCAGATCTGAAGCCCGCTGACAATACCTCGAGTGGCGGAGATAAGGGCAGGAAATGCCTCTCAGCATACCACGCCGGCACTCCCACCCGGTGCCTTTCCCACCCCACTTCCACCATTGTTTGCTGAAAGATGAACAAATATTTCCCAAAATACACCTGAAGTAGAAATGATGGCCAAATTATGCAGGTTTTTGAAAGCACATAAACTATTTCAGTGCTTGTCTGTTTACCCAAGAAAGCTAGAAGCTTTCCTCGTGGACTGCACCTTGGAAGGACACGAGGCGAGGAGAAGCGTGGCTTGCTCTGACCCCCCGTGTTCCAGCTCTCCTGCATGCACACAGCTCTCCTGGCTTTCCTGCTCTCACAACAGCAAAAACAGGGAGAGGTGAGCTGCCTGCAGAGGGGAATGAATCAAATGGCAACAAGGGATGCACGAATACCAGAAGACATCTGCTGCTCCCGTGAGGATCAAGCTGCCCTAGCACCAAAACCAGCCCATCCCTAAACCACCCAATGAACCTCTAAAGGAGCAGAGAGGTCCCCTGGAGAGGACTTCTTGAAGGGGGTACAGGTCAGCTGCTTAGACACAAGTTCCCTAGCACCCTCCACAGATCCCAAAAGACTCATGAAGACTTCAGCTCCATCACTCCAGCTACCTGTTTTCCAACAGCCTGGTCTCCTCTGTACCATAAGATGGCATGTTGACATCTGGTCACACAAACCAGTCGGTGTCATTACAGCAGAGGTACAGGCCCAGGTGTTTGTTTACCTGCAAAGTGACACAGGAGCTGGCTGTGTGGGTGTCTGTGGTTTGCAAGGCATCGCATTTTGGTTTCTCTTTTATTTAAAGAAACGAAAAAAGCACTGTTCCTTGCAGTTGGTTTCCATGAGCTCAGCAGATCTGAGCCACAGAGCCGAGCACATCCTGTGAGACGCAGGGACAGCGAGCACTGCTGTGTCGGGGCCAGGAGGGAGGCGAGGTGCTCGCTGTTGTGTTGTGCTCGTGGCTTTCAGCAGGGAAGGACCCGCTCCAGCAGTGCCAGAGAGCAGGTCCTGCAAAGGGCGTGCAAGCATTGGCAAACACAACCTTTAAAAAACTTTGTATTTCCTACATACTTTGCCTCACCTTAACACAAGATATGTCTCGCTAAGTTCAAAAGGACTATTTCCAGGCATTGGTTACTCACTTGCATTACCAGAGACCTGATTCTGTGCATTTAGTGAATCCCTGGCTGCAACAAGCTGCTGCAGTGCAGGGACTGGCGGGGGCCTCCATCTCCTGTACACACACTTTTTCCACATCAGATATAGTGGTTAGTAGAGGACAACACCGAGTGCCTCTGTTTTCCTGTTCCAGCAAGCACTCAGGGCTGCCCCCCAGTCCTTCCTACCAAGCACTCAACTTGCAGATACTTTGCCACAGTGTCGCTGAGAATGGAGCTGGCTCCCTTCAATCAGCAGTGCTGCTGGGTGATGCCAGGGAGCACTCTGCTCTCCCCATCAGAGCTAAGACCTGCAAATCCTCCGCCACATCTCCTCAAGGAGCTACTTAAAGCACAGCACGACACCAAAGCAGAGCACACACACTTGCAAGAGTCATTTGCTTAAGTATCATTAAGCGATTTAATTTTCATTCCACTTTAAAAAAAAAGATAAACACACAAACTCTGGCAGAGCAACCTTTGAATGGGACACACTGAAACAAAATAGTTTGGCAAACAAATAATTCCTTTAAGTTGTGCACCTTTCAAGGGAAAGTAAAATTCAAGACCCACGTACATGAGCAGACTGCTGAAGTGAAGGAGATTTTTTTTTTTTTTTCCTGGATCGTTTGTGGGAAGACACCTGCAGGACAGGGCCCAGCTGACTGGATGAAGTATCTGAGTTTGCAGCATGAAGTCAAGCCAGTGGCATGAAAAGCGACAGAAATAGCCCACTCCTCCCCACCTCATGGTAATCTTCTCTCAGCTGGAATTGGAAACCAAGCACAAAAGCCTATAGCAGGGATCTGAGCACATAAGCAGCCTGCAGCAGAGGCGGCTGCCCAATTTATTTATTTCCTTAGCATTGACTCCTGCACCACGGCAAGGTGAGGAGTTTCCAAACTTACCCCTGCTCCTTCCCAGCAGGACCCAGGCTCATCTGTGCTATTCTGGATGACCAGCCCGTTGCAGTCGTTCTGAACCCATCCTCCAGCAACGAGCACCACTGATGAATTCACAGGCTCCTTTTTCAAGCAGTACCCTCAGCATTGTCACTGCTCATTGATACAAGACATACCTGCACCACGGCCTGGGTGGCCAGCAAGGATCTATCTCCCCAAGGTCTGAAGAAAGCAGCTCTTCATCGTTTTCTCCCCAACATGGGGACGAGCTCCCCAGCAGCACAGCAACACAGTGAGGGGACAGCCAGAGAGATGCCAGAAAGCCACCAAGAGCAGGAGGTGACAGGTTGTGGGACGGGCAGGAAAAGGCAGGCACGGGAGCTCAACTGTCCCCGGAGGAAAAAAAGGCAGGAGGCAGGCAGAGGCTGCCCAAGGAGCAGGGAAATCAGATGTGCCGTGGGGCCATCCAGACATGAAGAGCTGAGGTCCAGTCCCTCACCACAGCCCGGGTTTGGTGAGTTGGAGGCTGCCGTTCGCACAACGCCATGGGACAAGTATGGCAGCAACATCCCCCTCATGCACAACAAGCTCCAAGTCATTCCCTAACTGGTGTCACTGCTGGGATCTTCAGGAAGAAGATCCACTTCCAGATCTACAGGAAGACAAGAAAGCAAACCCCTCTCCTAGCTTGAGGACAGGAGCAGTGAACTGCCTCTGGATAAAAAGCTCTTGTTTGTTTTTTAAAATTAGCAGAGGATGCACGAAGACAAGAGGATCGTGTTAAGATAACCAGAGCCTGGAACCATGTTTCTTTCTTTATTAGATCACTGTGTCTCTTGCCTCTTGCCTTTTGGGCAAAGGTTTCATCAGAGCACTGCTAACAAGGACCCTGCCAAGCGTTACTGCCCAAATGCCCAAACCTCCACAACCTCACACACCTGTACCAGAGGACTCAGCTGCTGGGCCTGCCAAATGCAAGAGGACAGAGCACCAGGCTCCAGGGGCCACAGAGGCAACTGGGAAAGGAAGTTCAAACCACCCAGAGCTTGCACAGAGACGTGCTTGCCCCTCCACAGAATCCCAGCCCCAAAACACCAATTTTGCCCCCCAGTGCCACAGGAAAGTCACATTTCCTATAAACCCCAGGGGAGGAGGATGCCAGAATGCCCGTGGCAAAAGGCCGCAACGCAGTGTTTCCCACCCTCGTGAAGTGTTTCCCTCCTACTTGAAACTGAAATGTGTATTTCCCCAGTCCCCCACCTTGCCAGGCAGGTTGCACCCTCACCTTCAGCTGGATCTCCAAGAGACGAGGGTGCCACCAGATGCCACCTCCTCCAGGACGGCCCGGCCAGCAGCAGAGCTCACGGCAGAAACCTGCAGCTGGTAACACACAGACCGCGAACTCAGCCCAAGGCAGCGCGTCAGACAACCGATTAACACACACCTAAGCCGGTGCTTTCAAGATAAAAAGCAGCAAACCCTTCTGCGGGGGTCAGGAGCCTGCACAGACAGGCAGGGGGAAGCAGAACAAGGTCACCTGCCTGGCTGCGGGCTGCAAACTCACTGCGAGAGCCCCCTCGGGACTATCATTTCTGGCTCTGTGCTGCACAAGGTATCGGTGAAACCCTGCTCGTCCCTCAGTGACACACTGACAGTTCTGACCATGGCTTCTGGTTGCAAATTATTCTTGCAGGCACCATGCAATTCTTCCTGCACCCTGCTGCAAGCCCCATAGCACCCGCAGGTTAACCACACAGAGGAGTGAAAATTCAGAAAGTCACTGCCCCATGACTCAATTTCACTGGTATCTCAGAAGCAAACGGCTCCTTCCCTCGCTCAGCTTCCACAGCATTTCAAGCAGCACACGTGCAGCACGACTGAACGAAAGGAAAGAAGGTCAAAGTGGCAAGGAATGTTACCTGAAAAAAAAAAAAAAAATTAAACAAGATTTCAGCCAAGACCCCTCAGGGAACACAACTCCTACAGACTGCTGTGGTGTGCTGGTGGGGAAGAGAGGGTACAGAACTCTTCTGGGTGAGAGATCTCATCAGAAACTGGGAGTCTGGGGAGAGATTCTTGGCTTTCCCACAGGTTTCTTGTATGCAAATTAAGTAACTTAATCTGTGCCCCAATTACCTTCTTAAAGAGAAGATGCTGCTTTACCTGCCTGCCACAAAGGAAGTTCCATCGCTGGTAAAGGTAAATTTGGTGGGGAATGTGCATCAGTGTAAGTTGTATTCCTCACTTGATAGAAAGCTTGAAATGTAAAGCTAGGCTCTTCCCCAAAGAATTGAAAACATTTTGCTTTGGCTGTGCTAGCTCTGGTTTCAGATAATCTCTCCCTCTTCTGTGAGCTCTTTCCTAGCAGTGGGAATGAAATACGAGTAAGAAGGAAAAGGAAAAAAGAGAAACAGCAAGTCCAAAGAATTCCTTGGAGCTGATGCTGGTAGTAGAAAAATGTAAGTGCCTCATTCTTTTCTCCTCCCAACTGTTCCACTCTTAACAATATTGGCACTTGTTTGAGGAAAGCCCCTCAGTATTTTCACTGTATATTTCCTGTAAACACCCAACACAGCACAATGTACGCTCTTTTTCCCAGCAGTATTTCAACATGGGCTTACTTTCATTGCTTCCTTAAAAAAAGCCCTCCCATGCCAAGCAGTCCTCCCCCACACGAGCGCGTTTGGAACCACACTGCTCCTCCGTGACAAGCAAAACAAATCCAGCGGTGGTCCCCAGAAGTGTGCACACTGCCCTTTAAGCAAACAAATGGAGAGCTGCCCCTCCAGGTCCAGCCTTCACCACCAGCTTCACTTTAGGATGCAAGTAGGATGCGGGATACAAGTCCACCAGACCACCAGAGCCAGGCCAGCTCCTGTCGAGCACCAGCAGTTTTACCACACAACACTTGTGTCCCTCTGAGTGGCTTTTGGGCAAAGAACATCTGCTGCACAGAGCTCCTGCCTCTGGTCACCGCAGCGCTCTCGAGGCTGCTGCCCTGCTGCACTAAGCAGCCCCCTTTGGCTTTCCAGCTACGAAACTGCCTTTTGCTTTCAGGTCAACCTGGGCTCTGGGTCATCAGCTTCCAATCTGGAGAAGGGAGAGGGACATTTCAATCACCTTGAACGTGGAAAACAAAATATATGGTTTTGAATCAAGTCCAAATTATAACTAAGTTTGGGGCTCATCAAATGAGTCTTGTTCAATAGAGAAAACTGTTCAACAGCCCACAGATCTGCAGAGACTGCAGACCAGCTGCACCAATTCATCTTTTTTCTTCAATTAGGGCTGTATGCTTTAAACCAGGAGCAAAGTCCCCACTGTGCCCCCACTGCCTGTCCCTGAGCCAGCGCAGACACCGGCTCAAGGGCAGCACTGTACAACTCCAGAGAAGATGATGCTTGAAGACAAGGAAATGTTATTCCTTCCAGAATTCATTACACACCACTCTCCTCTCCCCTTTGCTCTCCCAAAGAAGAGTATCTGCTAACAAAATTTATCTCCAGCATCAGAGGAGCAGCAGGATCCCTGCCCTTAGGCAAAGAAAGGAAGATCAGAGCAGGATTTCTGTGCAAACATGAACCGAACCCCAGCTTCCCTCGCACGGGAGCAGGCCCATCCTCTGAGCCAAGCAGTTAAATAGTGAAGGAAAAGCATGCAGCAACGTCAATTATGTGGAACAAAAATTAATTGAGGGCATAAGTCTCCGATTCGGCTCTCCATTTATTTTTCCACAGCAAGTTATATGTGAGCGCAGGTTGCAACGCAGACACCTGCAGGGAAAGCAGCCCGACCCGACTGCGACAGCGAGATTACCTCCTTTTATTTGTTTTTCGGGGTAAAGCTTCCATTTTTTATCAGACCTGCAACAAGCAAATGTACACGATCTTTCAGACCTGCATCCCCCTTCCTGACATTTTAAACTACACGCTTGGAGATTCTGAATGTGAAAAACACCAACCCGCAAAACAAGCTTTAAAGTAAGAGACAGAAGGGAAAAATAGCTAATTTCCAACAGAACCTCAAAAACACCACTGCAAAGCCCACACCCTTCCCGTAAGATACCATCCGAAGCCCTGTTTGCCTGCACACCACTTTTTGACCGAAGTCCTTTCATTGTGTAAAGCCACCCGCACACATTGTGGCACATGGAAAAAACACGGGGAACAGCCCTGCTCTGGCACAGCAGCGAGCTCGATAAGGGAATGGATTTTCCATTTGCAACTCCACAGTACCTGCGGCCATGCCAGCCCTGGGACATTTCAGCGAGAGAAAACTTCTCCCTGCACATCTGCTCTGGAGCTGGCCACACCGACATCAATGCCGAGAGCCCACCGCTGCATCCAAGCTGGACACCCAGCCCTCAACACCGAGTGGTCCCAGCAGAAAACAGCCCCAGCAGAAGACAGGAGAGGTCCCCAGACCAGGAGGCCGCAGAGCAAACACCGTCCCCAGTGTCCCCGGCCGTGGCACAGATGTCACCTGGGCAGTGACAATGGCACGTGGTGGGTGAAGAGGGCTTGAGAGCCTGGGAAGCAGCTCTGCCATCGGGATGGCGTGGTGATTTTAGCTGCCTCTGCAGTCAGTGTGGATACGACTGACAGGATCTGAACGCGTCTGCTGCACACCTGACAGAAGGGATATTGATTTTCGTGGGAGATGTACGAGAGGATGCTTTTCCCCATCATGTGGTTCATTCCTTTTAAATAGCAGTTGCATTTAATTATTGCTAACCAAATGCCTTCAACCCTAATGCTCGCAGACACTGTTGAGCTCATCTATAAGCATTCCAATGATCCTCGAGAGATCTTAACTAAGTAACGCACAAAGCTGCCCGCACACCTCCCGTTTGTAAGGGAGCCCGCACGTCTGCCCAGGAGGGCTTTGCCCACCCGCTGGGAGCCTGCAGGCCCTGCAGCTGAGGAAAGAGGTGAGACCTTGGGAAACACAATTTATCCACACTACAGCGCATGAAATTTTGCTCCGTACAGCTCAGACATCTGTATTTCTGTCCGAGGCACTGCCCGTATGCCCTGGTGAACCACACAGTGATTTATTAATTCTGCTGCTAAGCCACTCACACGCTGCCCCTCCACACCAAAAAATTCACCCCCTTGTCCACCTCTCCCCCAGGCTGAGGTCAGCCATGAGCAAGCAAGAAGGGGGCACGAGGCTGCAGAGGGTCAGGCTTCCCTGCAGCACAGAACAGTTGCTCTAGGGTATCGCTATCAGCCCATTCACAACAGAGGCAAGGGCCAGCACCACCAGATATTGTAACGGCAGGGCAATCATCAAGATTTGATTCTCTTGAATCCCACAGGAGTACCTGAAGTGTGTTTCCCAGAAAGCTGCCCCCTAACATTTCAAGAGCAGACCAGCAGAAGCCCTGCATGGGATGCCGTTTGCTGCCAGCTGGGCTTGGCGAAGGAAAAGCATCCCCACCAGCAGCCCCACCACTGCCTCTCACCTCCACCTCGGCCCAAGCACAGCTCGAGAGCAACTTGTCTTATCTTAGATGCAAACCATCAAATTTAAACAAACACACAGCCTTCTGCAGCACTAACATCACCAGCTTCAGTCTTAAATCAAACACCCGGAGCAGCTTGCCACTGCCTTGCTTGCGAGGCAGATTTTGTGTTTCTAAAGTACCTTATTTTTAGGCGCAGCTATCAACCCGTACGTCACCATACATGTCCTACTTTTTATGTTTTCTGCATCTACACTTGGCCACAGTCAGAGACGTCATGGTGGCTTGACTTGCTGCTCTGACCATATAGTTCCCCTTACATTCAGTTTCAAACCTTCACCATTTATTACTTTGCAAACGTGATTTAGGATATTTCACATGGACTTGATTACCAACACAGTATCAGAACTGCAGGCACTTCCCTCCTCCTCAGCAGTTACTTTGCTTCTGCAACTACGAGCACCAGGGCTCCCTGGCCACAGGTCCCTCTCCTCATCTACCCACGAGCACAAGGCTTGGCCATCCTTCTTCTCTGCTGCCTGGGTGTGCAGCTATGCCTGGATTTGCAGACACATAGACTTGCCCAGGGGAGAAAGACTTCCCCAAAATACTGAGATTTAAGGGCCAGACCTCAGCCAGGAAGAACGGCTGCTCTCAAGGGAGATTTTCTGGAGTTTTCCAGGCACAGGTACCCAGCTCGCCATTCTCTACCTGCCTCAGCTGAACACTGCTCTGAGAAGCGGTTCTAGTTGGATGGCAGAAAATTGTTCTGGTCGTGAAAGTCATATTCAGGTACAGGGACATCTTAAAGCCAGAAATCCAACCCCGCAGGTGGTGGAGATGGTCCTTCTGTATCCCACTGCCACAACTAAAGCACGGCTCCCTCTGGATGCTTTTGTGGGTCAAACAGGTCAGCGAGCACAGCCCACCCAGGACAAGGCCCCTCTTACTTTCACATACCAGCTGAACGCTGCTTGCTCAGGACCTCGGTAATAAAAAGCCAAGCTCTGCACAAATACCTAAATCTCAGCTTAGCACCAGGCAGCAGAACATGATGGTGGATCTCACCAGACACTTCACAGCCAGCACAGGGCTCACGTCATCCTTGGTCTTTCTCCTCTGACGGGTATTTGACCTCTGAGCTGCTTAGCAAGCCGCTCGGCAGAGCTCATGGCTGTGCAATGCTGCCAGCATCCAGCATTGCTGCATGGAGCTGCTGCAATGCCTCATCCTTGGGGTTTTCCCATACAGACCATTAGAGGTGCCAACACTGTACCACAATGTCACACTTGGCAGCTGGGACAAAATTAAGGCAGCTGGCACAGGTAAGTGAAACTGTGCATCTCCAGCCCTCCCTCCTAGCTGCCCCCTCTCGTCCTTCCTAAAAGTGCTGGACCTGCAGCTCCCGTCCCCTCCGGCTCGAGGGCAAAGCCCCACGGCGCAGGGTGCTGAGCAGCCCCTCACCTGCAGCACGGAGGCAAGAGCTAACGAGCAAACTCAGAGGGAGGTCTCTTGGCAACACGGGGTGAGAGAAAAGGAGGGGAAAAATGCTGCCAGCTTGTTTGTGTGCACTTAGGGTGGCATTTCCAACCCTGTAATTGTTGCATAATGAATTTAGCAATGGAGTTCAAGAGCTATGATTCATTCAGGCCAAAAAAACATGAGTCAGCCCCCTAAGAATCATGAGATGTTAAAATTATATACATTTAACTTGAGCCTGACAAATCCGAAGGAGCAGCGTAACAGCAGAGTGTCTCAGCGCAACTCAAAACATCATGCAAATATCCCCGCAAGACGAGCACGGGGCAGAGCAGCGAGTCGCTCCAGCAGCGCAAATAATTTACGGCCAGCACCTGAACGCGGCTCAGGTGATCAGCCCCAGCTGGGATCCGGGCACTTGATGCTGTGTCTTACCTGGGACTCAAATCGCCTCCTGGGTTAAAGGGAACGAGGTCCCATCCAGCCTGGCACAAGGTCTTTGTGCCACCTCCCTGCGGAAAGGAGCACTCGAGATGCTCGTTCCTGCGTGCGAGCAGCACAAAGGCCGGACAGACGACAGGGGAGGAGAGGAGAGGTTGCTACGGGGAGCTGGCACTCCCGATGTTAAAACAAACCACAGCGTGGGGCTGGAGAGGGAGTGCAGATCTCGGCAGGGGACAGAGCAAGAAAGAGGGCAGATTCATTATGGCAAAGGATGTCTATGTTAAGGAGCGTGTGCGGATCGCCAGGAGGCAATGCAGAGAAGACCTCTGGAAAAATAAGATTTTTTTCCTAGCTCTGTTGGGTGGACTTGCTTAAATCATGCCCTGTATTCTGTGCTTACAGAGCTTGCATATGTGGAAAGAAACATTATTCTGAACTGAGACAGGGTGCAAATTCAAAGCAGAGCAACTATTCTGGGTTAACTCCCCAGGTGGCTTCTTACTCTAGAGTGACAGTACCTTTTTCTAGTTTAATTCACTTTAAAAATAGATTAGGCCAATGGTTCTGATCCGCAAGGCCATCATAGCTGGCCTGCCGCTTTTAGAGCGTCCTTAATTAGAGCCTGGCTATGGGGACATGTGGGGCTCCGGGATGCAGCCCCGATGGTCCCAGTTTGGCAGTGTTGTATTAACCCAGGCCGGGCAGGAACGAGCTGCCTGCAGGAGGGTCTGCACAAAGCCCACTTGGCCGGGAGCTGCCACCCAACAGCCATCCCACACGGGACATGCGTTCCCTTCTCCTCTCTCTTTGTACAACAGGGGAACGGCCGGCACAACACGCTCTGCTAAATCTGAGCTAGGCATTGCTTCAATGAGCCTACGATCCGAGCTGGGCGCGGAAGCGAAAGCTGCCTTATACAGCAATTTTTGTTTAACGTTCATTTGAGTTTACCATTTATCAAAGTTCTGTTTAGCCTCATTAATCACAGCCTATCAAGCTCTTTCAAATGCAAACAGAAAAGAGTACCCAACAACTGCACTTCGTGCTTTATCCTTCCCCTCCTGGAATTATGGAAAGCCATGAAGCAGGAATGCCCACCCACCTGCCTCCTGCTTTCCAACCACTTCCCATAGGATTAAATCAGCTGACTGTTCTGGAAAAAATATATATATATATATATCTCTTTTTCCCTGCCAGCTAGCAGTATTCCAGGAGAGAAAACAGAGTGTTATGCTGGAGGAAGAGCAGAGGGAAGGCAGATACACTGCTCCCAGCTCTCGGCAGCACCGGTACCTGCATCAGGACTCGGGTGCGGTGTCTGAAAGCAGGGATGGCCAAGCCACCTTTGTCAAAGGCTTTGTCATTTCCTACCCGCGCCTCTAGAGCTGGAAACCCTGCAGCTCACCCAATCCACATCAAATGGTACACCGTTTGTTTGCTTCATACCTGTATCGAGGCTTAGTGTTCCTAAAGCTATTTGTTTTTTTCTAGGTGTGGACGTGGCTCTGTTAACCACAGTATTTACACGCTTCTGTGAGGCTTGGAAGGAGAAGGTCCATTAGAAGAAATGTGTTACTCTGGAAGCTGTGCTTGCCCCTGCAAGGAGGTGACGCTGAGGTCAGGCTCACACCGAGCAGCCCAGCAGGACCCGGCACAGCAGCAGGCTTTGGGCTGCTCACCTCCACCCCAGCCAACAGAGCACCAGCATCACCTTAAAAATAATTTGTTACTATAAATATAGAAATATAAATACATATAGAAAGAAAAACGTCGGGGAGCAAAAAGCAACAGGCTGCAAAGGGACATGCCCAAAGCAGGAACACTTGGGCAAGTGGCACAGGCAGTGCCGGCGGGCAGCAGAGCCAGCAGCACAGCGCTGTCGGGATGAATGTGTGAGGGAGCACGTGGAGAGGAGCTGAGGAGAGACGAGCAGATTAACAGAAGACAACAGATTTCTAGTAAGATTGCGATAAGCCTCTTTAAACATCCCTGAAGGATGAGCCAGCTGGCAAGGCCGTCCTCGGAGGTGGTGTAACTCAACTAAGAGCCTTGCAAAAAGCGAGCAGCTGACCCCTTTCACACATCCCGGCTCGCTCCTGCAGCTCTTTAGGCAACGTGGCCGAGCGTGCGGTGCCTGGATGCTTCTGCACCCGCCAGCAGCCTGCAATTACAGCCTCCCAGCAGAGAGGAAGCCAGCCCTGAACTATTTTCAATGAGCAAACAAGACGCAGGTCGGGCTGATCGTTAGTGTCGGTGGAGCACACCGTTCCCCTGGCCTGGCCAGGCAGCACAGAAGGAAACGCGCTGTGTGTGCGGGCTGGTCCTGAGCCACGTCCCCAGCACGAGGCCGTGCCGCTGCCCCACGTGTGACAGCAGGGCTGGGGGCAGAGGCACATAGCTCCTGGAAAGAGCTTTGCCAAAGCAGGGACAGCAAGGTGAAGAGGGGGACCCACTATCATGCTCTCGCCTCCTTCCAAAATTCAGCTCTGCCAGGCTTGGTGCAGAGCTGAGTCCCCCTCTTGGGGACACCACGTCCCCGTGAGCATTGCCACCTTCTGAGGAGGAAGAGGAGGGGAAGCAGGGGAAGGCAAGCTGGAACGTTATAATTTGGATGCTTTTTTAAGGGATGACACCTGCAAAACCTCTTGAAGGTGGAGTGGACCCCTCACAGGTACAGCTACAGGAAGAGTTTGTCATGTCCCTTTTCCAGCACCCCAACAAAAACCCACAAGTATTAGAAACCAGAAGGATCACCTGGAGCAGGAGAGGGCTTCAGAACGAAGAACAGCAGCAGGTTTGTTTGATATCAGGCAAGATCTTCTTCAGCCAATTAGCTGGTGATACAATTTGCCCACTCGGGTCACTGAACCACCATTTAGCAGCTTCGAACGAGCCGAGCCGAACTGCGGCCAATCGTCCCCCTCCAGCAAAACGAGTGATTCAAAGTGCAGCTAATGACAGAGGTTCAGGAGCATCTGGCCGAGGCTCTGGCCTGCTGCTTTGAGAGGGCCATTTATTGCCCAAAAAGGGACCGACCTCTCTCAAGCCAAAGAAGTTAATCCTGTGAAGATGAAGGACCTGAATTTCCTATCTTAATTCACAACCATTAAATACCAGAGAGCTGCCAAACTCGAGTCAGATGCAGTTAAAAGCAAACAAACAAACAAAAAAAGAGAATCACACCCAAAATCAGGTTAAGGAAGGTCACAGTTAAACCCCCTTTCATCTCCAGAGAGCAAGAGACAATTTTAAGGATGGAAATCAGAAAGGAATAACGTCTCCTGAAGACTTTTTAGCATAAATCCCGCTTTTCACTAATTTACATAAGACAAAAATGAGACATCCCCTCACCCACAAAGGCTTCATTATTTGTCAGCCTCAGACTCTGTAACCATTATTCCAGCAAACATTGGTTGATGTTTTTCTTCTTACTGGATGAAATGTGCCTAGAGGCAACAGGCATTTTATAAATTATTAAACCAAGGGAAAATGAGGTCCTAACAAAGTGGCTGCAGAAGCGATGCAGAAGCACCAAGGAGCCGGTACAATTGGTACCAGCACACTCACACAGGGTCATTTTTCCAGCACTGAAGGACTCAACAACAGGACATTGTCTGAAATGGGCAGCCTGCACACGCGAACAAGCAAAAGTTGTATCTCAGTGTTTCATCACATCTAGCACAGACATCAGAAGTTCAACGCTTTAAAGCTTATTTTTGTTATGAAATCCTCATATGTGTCTTCTAGCTAGAAGGAAAATAAGCTTTTTAACCTCACAAGAGATCTCAGAACATGAAGCAAAACCCATAAAAATAATGTAATAAGAGTATTTTCTAATGTAAGAAGAGTGTTTTCAGAATCACGCGGAGTTTTTGAGCAAACCCTTAGAACAGAGATGAAGCCAGGAAAGCATAAATGAAAAGGTGCTCTTCCTAGTCAGGATTTAGCGTGTCTTTCACAAGAACACAACCCCTCCAGTTTCAGTTTAGCTCCAGACTGGAAAGCCCGTCCTGCTTTCTGCCCGGCGGGCACCGGGCCCCTCTCCATCAGGAGCAGGGCGCCCGGCGGCAGTGACCAGCTCGGGGCAGCCGTGCTGAGGTAGCCGGGGTCAAGGTGAGCACTAGGGCATCCCCTGGGCTGCTCCTCCCCAGGCTCCCCAAGCTCTCCGGGAGCACGGAGGGCTCAAACCGAGATCATTGACTTCGAGGTTTGCGACCCTCGTGCTTTCCTCCGAGATGGCGAGAAGCCACCTTCTCCTCCCCAGTAGCTTGAGACACCCTCCTCAAGCAGAGTTAGCACAGCGCAGGAAGGACCTTCCCACGATAGCTAAGCGGGGTTATGAGCAAGAACTTGTTTTCTTGCCAACAAAGCCAACCGAGAGCATCCCCAACGCCACGACCCCAGTGCTGCGGAGTTTGGGCTGCGGTCAGCCCTGCTGCCAGCGTCTGGAGGAGCCTCTCCCCACACGGGACCTTCACCACCTCGCACGCAGACCAGCTGCAATCCCAGTGCCACTGCAGGAATTACGGCTGCTTATGTTTATGCTGCCTCAGGTACGTCTCTTCCACAGCATGGCTATGCCAAAGGGGAGAGGATTTCTAAAGGCAACCAGCAAAATCCCTCTGTGAAGCGAGGGAAGATTCCCCCCTTCGGTTCCTTGGGCTCTGGGCGATGACCCACGGCCCAAGGGTGTCCTCAAACACCAAACCCAGCCTTTGGCCAGGGGAGCAAACTGCCTTAAGGACCTAATTCCATCCCCAGCGCTAGATGTGTCCGAGATAAGGTCGGACAAATTTATTGTGGGATTACCCGGGTGCCTTGAGCCACCGGGGGCGGGCAGCGGGCTGCATTATTTAAGCGGCTCTCACCAGCCCTGTCTAAGATTGCACAGGGCTGGAGTTACCGAAACTCCGTGATTGCAGCCACCCAGCAGAGGCGACAAGGACCCCGGTCCTTGGGTGGGGGGGGGGGGGGGGGGGACACCCCCACGGCCCTCCCCTCACCCAAACCCACCCTCGCCGGGCGATGAGCTCTCCAGGGGCTGTCGCTCCCCCAAAGGGGTCCTCACCCCCAACCCCCTATCCCGAGACATCCCCTCTCCGTCCCGGCTGCCCCGCACTCACCCGATGCACAGCGGGGCCCGACCGCCGAGCTCCCAGCGCCCCGGCTCCGGCTCCTCCGGCGGCGGCGGCTGCTCCGCCCCGAGGTGGGGCCGCGGCTTTCGGAGGCGCGGCCGCGGAGCTGGAGGCGGCGGGGGGG
>CM021784.1:3318611-3474079 GCA_011076525.1 Nettapus auritus
CTGCCCGAGCAGGAGTTGGAAGGTCTGGGGAGGAAATCCGGGTGAGCAGCCGTGCTGCCCTTTATTCTCAGCAGAAATAGCCGAGCCTGGTGGCAGGTTCCTGTTTGTCACGGAGCAGCGTTACAAATGGGGGAGGGGGGCTCTCAGGCTGTTTTTAGGAGAAACTACGAGCCGGCCCCAACTCTACGCCGCGTTCACATCAAGCTTGCAAAACACGGTGGTGCCGAAACCAAACGGCGTGCCCAAAGTATGCCTCATGCCCATTTCACAGGCCAACAAAGCGAGGCAGATAAGAGGCTTTGCCCGGAGCCCAAACCAGTCACCGGGGCTGGGAGCACAGCCAGGAAGCTCCGGGGAGCTCGCGCTCACCCTGCAGGGCTGGGGAGCATCGCCGAGGGGATGCCTCACGCTGCTGTCAGATCCTGCCCCCGTGCTTGTTCCAGGGCGAGATAAGTTTCGGTAGGTTTGGAGGATTAATCACCACCTGCCCAGTTTCCTTTTGGGAAAAGGCCTCCACACAGGCTCCGGATAACAGCAACAGGGAGGCAGCTCTGACCATCGAGCTGTGGGATTTCCTTAAAATGTTCTAGCTCTACAAAGAGTTATCAGTTTGGGTCGCAAATTGTTCCTTTGAACTGGACGATGTGGGGGAAAGCGCTTAGGGGTAACAAATCTGGATCTTTGCTGTTGTACCTGGGTGTGAAAGGGCATCCATAGCATGAAAGTCTTTAAGATGGGAATCTCCTCCGGTATGTCTCAGAACATCTATCCAGAACCATGTACTTCTGCTGCAGCACAGCAGAAATGGATTTCAAGAGTCACCAAGTGCCTTAACTGTACAAACTTGTCTTACTGATGGATTTATAAATGATCAAGTCTGGAAAACAAAGCTGATGAATAGGAATTACAGCCACGTCCTCCTCCTGACTGGATCCACAAAGGTGTGGGTTCAGGACAGAAGAAATGGGAAAAAGTTCAGCCAAGATAAAGGTTAGTTTCAGATCTGGGACCAGAATCAGATCCTCACCACCCAGAGGCCTCGGCGGCCCCAAGGCTCCCAGGGACGCTCTCCAAACCTGGCAGCTGCAGCCCTAGCCCAGGGCGCAGGAGAGCCGAGCGACTTAGGATCGTCCTCTGAAGTCCATAATTTAGTTTGTTTACTGAAGAAGTGTTATAAGCACAGCTGCTTTCTGAGGCACGTATGGTAATGAGGGGGGGAATCATATAAATAAACTGGCTCGCTGCCAGAGCAGTGAGTCAGCGTGGAGAGCTGAAACGCATCCTGACAGTTACAGGATCAAAAAATAAGGCTCACTTTCTGCTCAGACCAGGGTATGAGCATTGCAAGCAGGACAAGAAGACAGCTCCCACATCTGCAGACCCTCACGGTGCCCAGGGCCCAGCAATGGAGAAGGTGGAGAGCTTCAGGACTGAGGGAGGACCCGCAGGCACCTGCATGTCCTCCTTCTTGCTGGCAGATCAAAGCTCTCGATTCAGTTGCCAACTCAAAGATTTGGAGATAGAATAGAAATACAGCTTGTTTGTTTTCTAATGCGGTCTTAATTCCCTGGGTCAGATTTTCACAGTTTTCTTTGGTACAAATTATTTAAAAAAATAAGAGTAAAACAAAAAGAATGCAAAGATTCAGGATTAAACAAACAAAAAAAGCTATTTCAAAACTAAAGTTCCATGAAAAGTGCTCCTAAAGCATCCAGCATGTTCAAAGACCCAGTTCCTAGCATCTCTTTCCTCACCCAGACTTCAATCCAATTTCACAGCTAGTTTTGGTCCCTCAGGTTCCTGTCTTCATTATGTTCACTCTTTGCTGGAAAGATTTCACCTAGGCCTAAGAACAGGATTTTTCTCTCATGCTTTCCCAATATGCAAGTTACTCAGCGGGCAGACCAGGCGCTGACAACCAACCGAGTCCTCCAGAGGAAAAAAAAAACAAGTGGGAAGCTGCAGCGATTGCGGCAGCTCGTGTGCACAGAAGGAGCTGCCAGTCTTGTGCTGGGGATAAAAATGCAGAAGTGAGGGGATGGCAGAAACCAAACCCCTGCTCTGCATGTGTGCAGGGCTCGTGTGCTCACCATCGCTGCATCGTACTGTACTTGTGCGGGGACCACTCGTCTCAGCAGGGCCCAGCCCAGCACCAGCTGAGTGCCCTGGGAGCTGCACAGGTCACCCCGTGCACCAGCTGAACCCACTGCCTTGTTTCCACTCTCCTCTTTATTTCATGCTTTGAAAGATTTCTTTTCAAGGCCTCATAATGTGTGTTCTTCCAGCTCGTTGTAAGAACTTTTTAAAAGGCCTTAAATGGCCCCAAGAAGCCCCTGTCTGTGCTGAAACCTGCCCCGAACAAGTACAAGTCTCTATGAAGCATGGGAGCAGTCCAGGCTCCGGCATCTGCTTTGCTGGGCAAGGCTCACAGGAGACATTAGGCAGCACCACCAGGGCTGGGGGAAGAAACGAGCCATGAGATAAGAAATGAAGGCAGATGTTGGTCGTGGCAATGGGCTGCTTCAAGCACTGGGGTTGGCCCAGGGCAAGAGGCAAAGTGAGCTGGGCAGGGGCATAGAGGATGTGGGAGATGAAGGTGGGAGAGATGGGGACAGAAAAGGAGAATGAAGTAGGAAATCTTGCAGGTTTAATGATAAGATGCTCTGAACACAGATGGTGGGAGGAGATGAGCAGTGCAAGGGGAGCTGTGGGGCGGTGGAAGGGGAGGAGCGACCCAGCTGTGGGGCCTGGCTTGTCGAGAAGGAAGATGCCAGGGACAAGACAAGGAAATGGGGCTGAGATGGGGCTCAGATTGGTGCTGCCGTGGTGAGACCGCATCTGAGAGAAGGGTGCTCCAGCACGAGCACTGATGTTGGTAATTCTCTGTGAAAAATAAACTCACTCAAGGGCCTGGGAAGTGCTGAAGTTATGGGAAGGCTCTCAGCATCTTGCAGAGGGTTACATGACACAACCAGGGCGTGACTGGAAAAGAAGTGCTGGAGGAAGGAAATCAGCAGAGAGGAGGCAGGAGGGCACCAAGGGAAGGCTGAAAATGGCAGCAGAAACGTTGGACTAAAGAGACAGAGGGGCAGATTGGCTGCCTGGCACCCATTCCTCTTCCTCCCTGTGGGCACAGAGGCCAACTCACCATGGGTAACGTGTCACACCGGCCCAGAGCAACACAACATTAACAGCCAGGGCTTCTCCAGGGGAAGGACCATTTGTAGGCACAAAAACCAGGAGTAGGCTTAGAGCAAACCTCTCCAAAAGCAGAGATCTGGGGCCAGGCTGACCTGTGCATGTACTGCAAGAGTTCACACCCTTGGCAAGAAAGAAATATTGCAGAGCGATGGGCAAAGATCCATGGCCTGCAGGGTTCCTGGTTAAAGTCCCTGTGGTCAGGAGCTGGCCACCTGCCCGGTGCCGAGTGTGAGGCTGAGTTCTCATTTCTGTCACCATCCTCCTCTCCGCCCTCAGGTGCCTTGCCTGGGGGCAGGACGGGCAGTGCCTAGGAAGGGGCACCGGGTGCTCAGCTCTTGGTGCAGGGCTGCTGAGCGCCCAGCACCATGCAAGCACACTGAAACGTGGGGCTGGTTTCCACCTCCCAACACTGCATCAGAGTCGAGTCCACCTCAAGCACCAGCCCTTAGCAATAGT
Source organism: Nettapus auritus (assembly GCA_011076525.1). Lineage (NCBI taxonomy): Eukaryota > Metazoa > Chordata > Aves > Anseriformes > Anatidae > Nettapus > Nettapus auritus. The sequence goes on from CM021784.1 coordinate 3,322,269, forward strand.
GGCTTTAATCCCCTAATTAATTCCTATGTCTTTGCTAATGCCTAAGTCCCCTGTGCAGCCTCTGTCCTGCATGGGGAAAGCGCTGTCCCAGGCGGTTTCCGAGGGAAGCCCACCTGGACAGCACTGCTGTGGTATTCTGCCTCCAGTTTGGTTTGTGGGCTGAAAAGCTTTTATGCTATCACAGCTCTGCATCTTACTCCTCTCCTCCAATCCCCGAACTGCAGTTAATGCTTGTTACTTACCTTCTTCACAGCAGGGTGGGAAGATTAATTAGAAAGATTGTCTCAAGGTGCAAACTTTGCATCTGGCTGGAAATTTTGAAGGTCAGAAGTAAGCTGGTTTAACCCAGTGTTTGCAAGCCTCCAAGAAACTCTGAGGGAAAGATTTCAAGGGCCAGACAACTTAGTCAAGACATAAAGGCATGGCACACTTCTGGTGCTGCACAAACTAGCTGTGCTAACATTAGCACAGGTGCTGCCACTGGGGAACGAATCAGAAGGATTTGGGTTTTGAATCAGAAGCAAGAGCTTCTGGCTACCTGAAAACAGACACCTCTGGGCAGCCCAAGGCTCAGTACCAAACAGTTTTGGTATGAAAAGCTGGTCAAAGCAAGACACTCCCAAAGCATCTGGATGCTGGACCTTATTGAAGGGCAGCTTAGCTTTTAGATAACAAGTAATTTTGTTTTCATCTATGTCCACTCCCCTCCTCTAACTGAAATAAGCCATTGCTCCAGGTAATGGCCTGGAATTTTAGAGAATTCAAAGACAGGTACGGAAAGCCAGCAGAGAGGTGGTTCCTTCCATGCCCTGTAAAGAGCAGAGCCTGTCCCACAGGAGCGAGGTGGGAACCACCAGGAGGCTGCAGCACAGCCCCTACCCTTCCACTTTCTTCTAGGCCAATGGCTCAAGCTGGATCAAGACTTGTCCTCAGAGGCAAGCAGGTTAGACACGGCAGTCTTGCCCATAATTTGCTTTGATGATTTCTACCCTATTAGTCCCATTAAAAGCCCTTCTACCTTCAGCTGGACACCTATCGATTGGCAATTTATTACATTATCTCCATGCACTGCTCTTGAAACTCATCAGTGCTTTGTTCTCATCTGCAAACTTTCTCCCCAGAATAAGCAAATATTGTCCGATAAGCTGGTTTGCACAGCACACGGAGTGTTTAGCCATAAAATCCCCTGTGGCATTCAGGTATTTAACAAGCTGAAGTGTTTAAGGGTGTGTCTGACATTTGTTTAATATACAATTATTTAATGTATTCTTGAATCCAATCTGAGAGAAACTTGGCCTCGCAACCTTTGGGAACAGAAAAAAAAAAAAAAAATGCCAAGGTGGTTCCTGAATCCCAACCTCAAGCCCTTGGTTTTTGTGGGCATTTTTGTCCTGGAAGCCCTAAGATGAAGCAGCCCTGCCATGTCTCCGTGTGCTGTTTGAGGAGCTTCACCTTCCAGGTGCCAGGTGAGGATTTCCATGGAGCTGGCTCTGCTGCCAGGGCTCTGGTGCCACACTCAGGTCCCTCTCCTCTCTCAAGAACATCCCCATGCTGCTCTCACCCCGGAGCAGAACCCCAGAAGGAGATTTCCTCCAGACTCTGAGCCTGTCCTTACATCAAGGCACTGCCAGCTCTGCCCAGCGGGTCTGGCTCAGACACTCAGAGCTCATCAGCTCCTGACCATGGGAGAGGATCCCATGGAGAATTTCAGCACTGCAGCACCCACTCAGACCCAAGCAGCCCTCACCAGCCCGCCAGGAAACAGAGATGCCACAGGCCATGCATCTTTAATGCTGCTGCTCAGTGGAGCACACATCTGATAGCCGGAGGCATAAAAGCCTCGCCAGGAGCGGGCGTGTCAGAAGTCTTTGTCCATCTTTTAGGGCCAGATCTGGTTTCTGCAGTTAATGAAAGTCACCCCATTAGTTTCTGCAGGATTTGAATCAGGGCCTGAGCAGCTGCATGCAAGAAAGCTACAGGGACATAACACTGCGAGAAACAAGGAGCAGGTCACAGGGATGTAAATGCCTGCTCCATGATTATGACTTTCTTCTCCCTAAAAATGGTGTTCTTACCACTGAGGTGCACCGACAGTTTTACACAAGCAGCAAAAAGCCAGTACGTGGGTGGCTGTTGCAACACAAGAGGCACTCCTGCCACCAGCTCTGGGTTTATTCTGCAGCAGCCCAGACTGTCCCCACTTTCACTGAGCTTTCAGCAAAAGCAGAAAGTTATCTCCTTTCTCACTGCATTCAGCAATCAGCCCAGATACAGCTCTACAACTACTACATGTCTAGTGTTTTTTTTTCCCCCCTTTAATTGTTTCCATATGTAATCCAGTTAACTAGGTTTGTTAATGATATAGAAGAAAGGAAAGGCCATCTTTTCATTCAGATTCCAATGAGTAAACAAAGCCAAAAAACAGCTGTAACAAGAAAAGTGCTAATGACAACATACACCACACTATAGTAGTTGCAAAAAGAAAAAAAATGTTTCTAATCAATACTAATTGGAAGTTTCCTGCTTTGAGAGCTTGTTAAGCATCTGTCTCCCCATTGTACTTAGTCTGATAGCAGACAAGGCTCTTCTGCTGTTTGCTAAATTCATCCTTCTGTCTAAGCATATTTCACAAGAAAGGTAAATACCAAAAGAAAAGGAAAAAAAGAGCAAGATGACGGCTCTTTCTGAGGTGAGGTTGTTCACATATCCCTCATTTTCATAAGAAAAAAAAAAAACACACACACACACACACACACTCTTACTCTCAAGTTCTAATCAGGAGACTTGCTGGAAGGGCTTCACATGTTCACTGACACACTGCATCTCTTCTTCCCTGCAGGGAACTACCACTGCTCGGTTAACAACGATGGGGTTTAATCGTGCAGTCATCCAGCTGCTATAAAGGTGACTGCACACATGAAAACTCACACCACCAGGGATGAATTTATCAAAAATGAGCCTCTGCCACTTATGTTACATAAACATCTGCAACATATGAACACCTATTTCATTCTGAAAGCATTAGAGGCGTTGACTCATTAACAAGATGAACAAAAGTACTGAACTGTTCAGCTTCCCAGGAAAATACGAGGGCAGAAGGGAAATCAGCATTACAGAAATACAAAAGACTTCGGGTAAGTTATCACAAAGCACGTGAGATGCTTCTGAATTTTGATAACTGCTTTGCATTTAAGTTCTCTTTTTATTTTAATTCCACCCACAGACAAAAGAATAGAAGCCTAGTTTTAGAAACAAGTCACCCCCTAAACTCCCAGTGCAGAATCCTAACCAAGTCACCGGTGTAATGACTCAGTGCACATTGCCAGCAGGACTTCATCTTGAGATGTGCAGCACTGAGCACAGCCCTGAAGGCAAGGGGGTGTCCTGCCGCCCCCTGCAAGCCTGACCAGACCACACAACCAGGGTTTTTAACAGGGATTGTTCTGGAAAGGAAGACTAGAAGGGGAATTTGCAGTGCTTAACCTGAGTGGTCTTAATTTCTCAAGGAGTCACAATGTTTTCATATTACTACACTCAAGAAGTATAAAACTCTGCAGCTTCTCCACACAGAGGGAGTTTAGGAAGACTTTGGCACTCCTGCCTCTCCCACTAACTTACAGCAGGCTGTAAGGTGCACACGGAGCTCCTCCATCTGTTAAGATGCTTTGACATCAGCATTTAATTATTTCCAAGGGGGTTCTTGCAGGAGCTGAAGCTTGAGACATTGGTCTGCCTCATGCTGACAGACCCCGACGTCCAGCTTGTTAAAAGGCTCTCAAAAACAAAACAAAACAAAAAACAGCCCCTCAAGCTCCCGAAGTGTGGTGATTAAGCTACCTAGCTCTTCCTCAGAAGTCCTTGCTCAGCATCTCAGGGCTCTAACACAGAGCACAAAATAGTACAGCTAAGCTTCTTTGGTAAGGTCTTAAATTTTCTTGGTAATGGTGTTTTAGAGGCATATGGAAAGGTTGAAAGACATCAGCGAAGCCACCAGAAATACATAAGCCTGGCAGCTGTAGCAAGTGCTCTCAGTGGAAGCGATTTTCATTGCCGTGCCTTAAATCACACTCCAAGAATGAACAGTGATACAGGGACCAAGGGAATCTGATGTTAAAATACCGGTACCTTGTATCAACCCCATCCCTGATCATAAAGTCATCACCACAAGCACCAGGACTGTGGTGGGAGGTGTGCTGCTATCCATTAGGAGGTATAGCAAGGGGTATGGGAGAACTCCTATGGTTTCTTTTCACCAATTCCAGCAGGCAGCTCTTGGCTCCCATTCTGAAGATGAAAACTGGAGTTAATGGGACAAAAACACAGAGCAGCACTGAATGAGAAATGCCAGCACTGTTTCCTCTGGCTATCACACATCGATGGCACTTTGCACTGTGGCTTGAAGGAGGCCTCAGTTGGGAGACCCAACGCAGGGACACAAGAGCTCTTGCCAGTGTTGCAACAAGAAAGGCAGCAGGTGCCTGGAGGTGCAGGAGCAGCACAGTAAGCAGGCTGAGAGCTCGGGTGAGGACTCACAAGCAGTACATAGCCCCTGGGACACAGCATTATTTATACCCTGGTCATTTCAACCCTGTGCTCCAGGAAAACGGTTTGCTGGGAATTTAAAAACATCCCAGAAGGCTCCTCCTCTTCAAGGCTCCAAGTGCTCCAGCGCTGCACAGAACAATAATCAAATCTCAGCAGCCTTACCTCCTCAGCAACTCAGGCTACACCTCTCCATCTCTTCTTTCCCATGGGTATCATTTGGTTTCAATCCTTTCAAAGTCCAAAGTCTTTCTATGCTGTGCTGAGAAGGTCACCAAACCAGATTTGTAATTTGAAGTGCTAGCCCTTTCTGTGCCTCTTCATCCAGGGTCAGAGCACGCTCCACATCCTGGGGGCGGAGTGCGGCACCTTAAGCCTCTGACAAGATGCCTTGCTCTCAGTGCAAGTATCATCAAAAATGCTCACAGCCAGATGCATCCATGTAGATCAAGCCAGCATCCAGACCACAGGCCAATGCCAGCAGAAGGAGAAAAAAAAATAAAAAATAAAAATAAAAAAATGCTTGAATAGCTCATTTGCGTCCTCTCCAGCATCACCCTTCACATGCATTCATGCAAGACGACAGCCCCTTTCCTCTGGCAGCATCCATAAGGCCAACATGGCCACTGCCAGGCTGGAGCTCAGCCAGTCCCCACAGGTCCATGGAGCCAAGGGCTCACTCCTCGGGGTTCGCTCACACCTGGCTGAGCTCCTCCAGTCCCAGCACCCTGCCCCTGCAGAGCCCCAGCACTGCTTACAGAAAGCACCTGGGCCAGCCTGTGCCACGTGGCATCAGCCCTCGACCAGCCACACACCATTGTGGTGGGGATGTTCATTGTGGGCAGGCCCACCAGGCCTCGGAGCTGCTGTCTACGCAGCCACAGATGTGCCAGAGCACAGCAGGAGAAAGCAGAGCTGCAGCAGCTTTTTGGCTTTTCTTCCTTTTATCCTCCCTGACCACCCCCAACATCCAGCCCAGACCCACACAGCTACACTGCAGCCGGGTTCACAGGGCAAAAGTTAACATCAACAGCACTGGGAGGAGCACTGCCTTTTTTTTTGTTGTTTTTTTAATTACCTAATATGAGCCTCTTCCAAGCAAGGCAGAGGGAGGCTGCAGCCACAGGAATCCCACAGCTCTGTGAGGCCAGAGACCACAACTGGGGACACTGCTTAGCAAAAGCACCTTCTGAGCACCACGTTGCAGCAGCTGCTGGTCTTAGCCTGAGCAAAGAGCCAGTGCAGGAATTTAACAGGAGCAAGAGCACCCATTAACACCCAGCTGGGTACTGCACCACACAGCAACCCCAGCACAGAAGGAAAGCAGCACCTGACAAATGGGACTCATAGCATCCCACGTGCAGTAGCCCACCTCCTACACCCACCTCCCTAGAAGCAGACTTCAGTGAGTGAAAGCCAAAAACACAAAGCTTCTAGAAGCACTGAGATCAGCAGCAAACCCCTATAAAGTAATACACATTACCTAGCACAAGCCCCCAGCAAACACACACCCCTTTTCCCCACCTAAAACCCGCCGCTCACCAGCCCAAGGGCAGCCAGGCACAGCTGGGCAGCATCTCCTTCACTCTGCAAGGATTAGCAATGCTCCCATCAAGCTGACCATCTAATTACTGTGGTTATCAAGCAAGGTGAAGGGGTGAGTGGTTCCTGCTGCCTTGCTCAATTGTAGGTGATTAGTTAAGTTGTAGGATTTTTTCCCCCTCCTTCTTCTGTGGAAAATTCAATTTGCCTTAAGGCACTGTCAAGAGCTGATACTGACCTAATCCCTCAGCAGCCCAGGCCTGACCTGCTGCAAATTTCTGTGTCTATCAATAGTGCAAAACCACATTCCTCTGCTGAACAATACAATGGCACAAGGATCCACTTACCTTCAAGCCCTGCTTGTGAGAAACAAAGTTGTGGTTTTGCAGTAGATAATTACTTTTCTTTATTCCAGGGGTTCAGGGAAATGAAAGACTTGGGAAGCCCATCTACCAGTGCAGACGCAGGAAAAGAAGTTGCTGAGTACCTCAGCCTTCTCCATGTCAGTCGTTACCAATTACTCAGATATAGAAACTCACCCCTAATATAAGAAATTAGTCACCTATAATCACTCACACACTATTTTCACCCCTCAGTCTATTTTCATAAAAGTTAAAGGTGCGTGGTGGCCCTCGGGGACTCCTCCGGCAGCCCAAAGGGAGCTGTGTCCTCTCTTGTGCTGTTCCTCGAGGCTCTGTGCAGAAGGGATGCCACCTGTCGCACGAGGGCTGGGGGATGGGAAAGAAGCACTCACACAACCCCTGAGAATTGGCAAGAGTTGTTTATGGCGGGGACAGCTTGCAGGCAAGCCTGCGGGATGTCCGTGAGATTTGGGGGCTCCAAGCTAATGCTTGGGATGGGGCCTGAGCAACGAGCAGGGAGCTGGGCAGGCACTCCTGTCATGTTGTTGGTGCTCTCTGATGGAAGAGAGCAATGGCATGCTGCAGTAGTCCCAAGTCCGTTCTGGCTGCAGTGGATCCACTTGCATTGCCTCCTCTGTATCTTCTGGTGGATCCAGCTCCATGGGCTCCACAGTGCTGGGCAGGAGGATGAGCCAGTCTTTGCCCAGGACTCCCCAAACAGGATGCCTTCCATTCGGCATGTTTTCTGGCCAGGGTGCCGCACCAGGGGGTCGACCTTTTCCACCCTGAGGTCCCATGCCGCTGTTGGCTTGATGTTCACGCCTGCGGTGCCAATTGTATTGCTGGTATGTGTCTGTGGGCTGAGCACCAGATGTCCCTCGAGCACGGCTGTATCTGGTGCTGCTGGCGCTTTCTCTCTGCCCACGACACGTTTCCTGGTCAGCTGCGTTCCTTCTTGGTGCTGCTCTGGACGACATGTCTGTCCTTGCAAACCAGGCAGAGCCGCTTCTCGCCTTGCTGCCTCTAGTCTCCTAGTAGCTCAGCGAGTGGCGGCCAGCGGCGGGGGGGGCCTGTTTTATAGGGCCCACGAGCCTCTGTGATGGAGTGGCCCATGCATGGTCAAAGGCGGCTGTGTTGGGAGCAGCCTGGGAGATGTCCTCACGTGGGGGAAGGAGCAGGGTTGGGGGGGCTGAGGGACCCTTTTCTGGGGCTGGCGCCCCCGGGCCATTTGGCTTGCCTGAGAGAAAGGCAGCCCCTTGACCACAGGGACTGCCCTGCACCTCACGTGTTCCTCATGATGTTTTCCAGCTCAGGCTGTAGCCTCTCATCAGTGTAACGTAGAATCACAGAAACATTAAGGGCGGAAAACACCTCCAAGATCATCTGGCCCAACCACCCCCCTACCACCAATGTCACCCCATAACCCATGTCCCCAAGCGCCCCGTCCAACCTTTCTCTGAACACCCCCAGGGACGGTGACTCCACCACCTCCCTGGGCAACCCGTTCCGGTGCCTGACTGCTCTTTCTTATCTATTATATATTATTAATATTATCTGTAATCTATTATATATTATTAATATTTTATTAATGTTTATTAATTAATTTAATAAATATTATTGGTATTTAATCTATTTTCTAAATATCTGTTTTCTAATGTCCAACTGACATCATAGAGATTTACTACTTTGAAAATGAAAATTAATTCTGCTTTATGTAGATACTTGAAAAATTAGTAAACCTGGGGGGGCGGGGAAATGAATGGTGTGTGAATTAGAAAACGCTATTGTAAATATCTCAGCTATAATTGCAGAACTAGAAAATAAGTTTGATAAGTCTGCAAAAATCTTACTCTAGAATCAAATAGTGTTAGATTTATTAATAACCTCATAAGGAGAAGCGTGCACTGTAATTAATATTAGTTGCTGTATATATGCAGATCAAATGGGATGAATTTGATTTCAAAAATATTTGAAAACAAACAAACAAAAAAAAACCACAACAAGATCCTACATAGAGTAGCTCAAGATGACAGTTTCTGGGGATTTAGAAACATTTGGGAGAAACTAACTTCGTGGTTACCTGAATAAAATTGGCTCAAACAACTGTTTTGCTGGTATTGTAATGATAATGGCATTGTATATCTGTCATCCCCCGTGACATCCAAAGAAGAATATTGCGCCTTAATGGTGGAAAAACTCAAGAGTGTGGTATGTGAAGAGGTGCAAAAACAACAATAGGAGTAAGAAAAGAAGAGGGGGGAATTGTGAGAAACAAAGTTGTGTTTTTGCAGTAGAGAATTATTTTTCTTTATTCCAAGGTAGTTGTGTAGTCATAATAAGGAGAAATGCTAAGTAGGTAAGTGGACAGTAGAAGGCCTCACTGTTCCAAAATAAGGCAGAAGCTTGAGGAAAAGAGGATGAGCAGTGTGAGAACAGTAAAACAAAGATTGCAAGTTCTCAAAATATAAGAAAGGAGCAATTAAAGGGTTGAAAAAAAAAAAGAAAAATTGTACATATATGGTATAGAGGAGTGTCGAGTAGCTTGTCAACCTGTGAGGAAACCAGGGGAGGAAGCCAGTGAGGAAACAGGGGAGGTGATCAGGCGTCGGGGAATAGGGAAGAAAAGGTTATGGTTTGTTTACTAAAATGCGTTCCTGATTGACAGAACGCCCGCCATTGCAATCGCGAATAAAATAGCTTCACAGAAGATCCTGTCTGAAGAAAACTGAGATTTTTCTCACAGGCTTAAAACCTGTGTTGCAGAGCACTTTATATAATCATGAATCAAAAGTCAAATCCATGTGAACCAGCAGGTGAAAATGCATTTTACTTGTTTGGCAAGCCCTAAAAAGCATTGTTAAATATTTTCTATAGTCCTTTCTGTAAGGGCTTACAGTTTTTCCTTCTCCTCCCTTCCCTGCTATGAGCTTAAATCCTTCCTGCTCAGCAAGCATTAATTTTCCTTTGTCTCAAAGTGCTAAAATTGACATCTCTGTTACTCCTACCTCCTTACTTCCCCACACACCTAAGTGACCATTACTGCTAATAATGTCAGCAGAGATCTGGGAGGGATGCTTAGTGTTGAAGTACTACTAAGGGAGTACTGCAGGCAAAAATAAGTGTGTGTTTCTCCTTTCAGCCCTGCAGAAACAGCTAGCTGAAGTACACTCTCCTCCCCCTGCATTCAGAAGTTTAAGCAAATAATTTGGAGGTCAAGTTCGAGATCACTAGTTATTTCAACACCTTCTTGATGACTCCCTGCTCAGCTGTATCCTCCCAAGGGTGAAATGTGAGTGTAAGAGCGGCCTTTTCCCCTGGCTGGGCTGATAAAGGAGTATTGCTGTGGGTAGAGGGAACGTGTGTGAGTGTATTTACTTTGCACCAAAACCTGGGGGTTGCGGCTGTGCCCTGAGGCAGACCAGCAATCCGAGGACAAGGTTGCAGCACATGGCATTGGAGTGCAGGTGAAGCAAGCTCCCATCACCTAGCTCTGCTCCTGCTGAAGCCATCAGTGCTGAACTACCTTCAGGAGAAGATAAAGCTGCCAGGCTGAAGGGCTGGATGGGACAGAAAGGACATGCTGCACAGGAGGTAGTGGGGTGCCTACCAGGGATGCTGGCACGTTGAACCTTGTGGGATGCATCAGAGCAGTGCAGGGATGGGCACAGCGCTGGTGCCCGCTGCAGTTGCTTCACCCTGGGGCATGGAGGATGCCCCTGTGCTGCATGGAGGATGCCCCTGTGCTGTAGGGGCGTGCATTAAAGGGTGCAGCAACATGCCCTGACAGCGCAGGGGGCCGCACCGCCACACTCGGTGCTGACGTGCATGTACCTGGAGGCATGTGGAAACGTCTCCCTACCTGCAGGCTTGCAGGTTTCACAAGCACCCGCTGAAATGGTGCAGGTGCATCAGCTATGAGCTATTCCAAAACCAAGCCTCCACGCTGATTCAAGGCTTGGCAGAGCAGGGCTGAGTTAAAAGCCAGGTGCTGCGGTCACAGCAGGAAGCAGGGGCTGGGCAGCACAGGCCCACGAGCAGCATGACCCCGCTCAGCCCCAGCTGTCAGGCACCGTCCCTAGGGGCTGGAGAGGACAGCAGGGTGGTTGGTATTCCTGCATGCATTTGCTGCTTCCAGAAAATGGCTGGTAGACATACATTAGGCAAAAATGGGAGATAGAAATGAAAAAATGAGGATTTTCAGAGAGTTCTTTTCACTCTGGCGATACCATGGGATGGCGCTGGGAGGAGGAAAAAGGACGGCTCCAGGGGACATCCCGCTGCACCCTGACCCTGGCTGGGAAAGGGGAGAACAGAGGCAGGGTCACCAGGATTCACTCCCCATCTCTGAAGCAAAGCACTTTGTGTGTTTTGTCCTGCTTCAGTCCTATCTACTAACAGCTTGAACTTCTTTTTCCAAAAGCTAAATTGTTAAAAAATCTTTCGTTTTAGTCCTGTGAGGAAGCTCTCTTTTCCCTGGAGAGATTACTCTATCTTTATGCTCGGTAGGGAAGAAACTTAAACATGATCATATTAATTATGGTTCCTCATTTAACATAAAGCTATAATCAAATGACTTATACGTCTAAACAGTTGTGGCAGTGGTATTAAGAAATTACGACATTAAAAGCTTACACTTACATTCAAAACGTTCAAATTATACATCTCAGAAGAAGCTGATGCCACATTTAGAGAATTACAAGCGTTTTATTTTCAAGTAGAAACATGAATCTGAAGGAGCAAAACACTTTCAAAATCTATATATTTTCAACTTAATTTCAAGAAAATCCTTAGGATGTCAATGAAACAAAACTAGATTTTTATTTTATTTATTTATTTATTTATTGCCTAGGTTTGAAACACAGCACCTTCTTTAAAAAGAAAGGGACACCCTGGCAAAAACCTGCTGAGGACACAAAGTCTGCAGAGCAGGAACTACCAAAATCGTCACTTTTGGCAGGACTTCATTCTCTTGGTTTCTACCAGCCTGACAGGGACTTCTGGTTTCTGTGGCCCCAGAGGAGCCAGCCTCAGGTCCAAATAATGACTTCCTGAGCCACAAAACCCTGGAGCACTTCTGTCCACATTTCAGGGAAGGACTTCCTTCAATTCAGGAGCTGGGGCAGCTCAAACACCCTCCTACAAAGAATAAAAATAGAAAGCAGTCAGCCCGTCTTCTGCTGAGAACAAGGCCCGGGAGGGTCTTTCTGTGGAAAATACTGAAATTAGAACAGTGGGATTTTGTGGGGGTTATTGTTGTGCTAGTTCTTTGTGTGTGTGTGGTTTTGGGGGGGGTATTTTTTTTCTTAATCTCCCTGCAGCATAGAGACAGTCACGTTTGACCCAGCTCTGCTTCCCACAGGGCCCTGCATCAGTGCTGCCGATGGGCTGTGCAGCTGGGTATAGGAGAGAGCTGAAAGCCAGAGGTCTGCTTGTTATAGGGACAGCACATGGAACCAACCCACAGCTGACATGGGGACAGCACACCAAGACATCCCACAAAGCCCGTGGCTGGCAGCAAAACCTACTCTGGTCCCACCTCTCAGGTCTTTGATACCCTATAAGAACACACGTTCCTGAGGGCTGGCTCCTGCTGAGATGGGGTTTGTTTGCAGAATCTGCCATTCATAGCTCATTGAATTTGCAATCAAAGACCCATTTCAGGCCTGCGTAAGGCACACAGCACAAACAGGGCTTGCATTTGTATTTCAGATCCCAGCACGCAAAATATGTGAGGAGATTGAAGGGTGATATAATACTATAAGTGCATTTTGAGTTGTGTAAACACACTTCAGGTTTTTATAGCTCCTGGGAATTGCCTTGTCTGGTGCCTGGAGAATATGTTGTGTTGCGAAGAAACAGCATTCACTGGGAAATTCAAAGTGCACTTGAGAGAATGGGTTGAGAGGTAGTAATCATGAACGTGAGCTGTCTCCTCCAGGTTTGCAGCATTGTCCCCAGACCATCATGGATAGCAGGATGCTGGGGACAGGGGCCTGGACATAGCCCAGAGAGGTGACGGGTGGTGGGCATCTCCCGGCACCTGCGGCTGTAGATCCTGTGTGGTGGACATCTCCCAACTGCTGTAGGTGTGACTGCAGCTTGAACACAGCACAGAAGCTCTACAACGTCTTAGTTCTTTTATTCATAGAAAAATACCACAAATTCCGAGAAAAGCAAGCTGCTTCTTTGTGTCTTACCTCTCCACCCACCAGCAGTGCAATGCAGGAGCTCAAGCTCTTGCCATGCCCGCTGCTCCCCTGGCAAACTGTCGTCACAGGGAAGGGCAGGTGCTGGGCACAAGCCATCACCCTAGGGACAGCCCCTAGTAGCACACAACTGTCTTCCCCAGGAGATGGAGAGACCCATCCCTGCCAGGCTGGAGCACACTGTGGGCAGCCAGGCTCAGCTCTTCCTGGCTGGAGCTGCATATCAAAGGCCTGCTGCAAACAGCATCAGCGAGTGCATAAACAAAGCCAAAGGAGAGGTCACAGCGGCTCCACAACAAGAAGTCACCAGCGCTTAACAAAGGATAAAAGCGAACTAGGAGCCCCCAGTTCCTTCCATCTGCGCCACCCAAGGTGTCCGTGGCTGGGGAAATCAAAGCCTTCCTCCCTGTTGTTCCTTCCGTAGCCAGGACAGCCCGTGGCCTTCTGCCACTGCAGAGCTGGATGAAAGCAGGCCGGTGCCTTTGTGTCTGCTCCACAGCTCCTGACAGCACAAGGCTGCAGAAAAGCCCCTATGCAGAGAAGGGGGCATAGACCGTGGCATGGGGCTACCACAGAGGCATCTCAGGTAGGCTCCGACGTGTTCACAGCCCAGCTCATGGTGCCTCCGAAGCAGATGCTCATAGCAGCACATGGAGCTGCTACTCCAAAACCCACACCCTAGCAGAGCTCTGTGGTTTGTGCTTCTTAACCTGCCCTTTCCGACAGCTGGAAGAGGGCACAGCCCTGTGGTGGTGATGCTCTTCTCCCTCAACATCTCCCGGGGTCTACCACCAGGTCCAGGCCGCAACTTTATGTCTGTTAGGGTAAAATGGCAGAGCCTGGAATGGAGCTGATTTCCCTTCACAGCTTCTACGTTGCCTTGTCCACATGGAGAATTTGGCCAGATCACAGTGACTGGCAGAAACGTCAAGTGCCAACAGCCGAGGAGGGGCACGCGTGTCCCCATCTTACAGCAGCCTGCCCTGCTCCAGCCACCAGCCCTGGAGCTTGCTCCAACACCAGAGCACAAGCAGAAAGTCACAATCAAACGAGGAACTCAAAACTGTTTGCCATTACCAGCCAAAGCTAGGTCTGCCATGCAAGGACTATCTTTCAGGGAGATTTGTATCCTAAATGGGGCTTTTCATGAGAAATCCACTTAGTATTCCTCTAAAATTCCAGGAGGGTGAAATCCCCCACTCCCTCATCTCATTAAAGATGAAGGAATGCCAGGTATGTGGCAGGAATCTGGGGTGAGAGGAGGAGTGGGGTATATTTTAACCAAGCTGCAGCACGGAAAAAGAAATTATAGTGATCTAAGGACCGGGGTTTGAAACATTTCCCAGCGCTGAGCAGCAGCGCCAGCCAGGAGCATCCTGCTAATGCACAGCGCTTAACCCATGGGACATAAAACTGAGTTTAAAGATGACAGGAGAAAAACCAACCCTGCCACATTCAGAAACCAGAGCTGCTTTTCCTAATACTTGACAAGCTGTGCAAGGTATTATGCAAGCAGCTTACCAACAGCTCAAAGCCAGCACTAGCAGATGGCATCTACCTGGTAACAGCCCTCCTGGCCTCCCATAAAAACCCAAGGCGGATCCCAGGGGCACGCTACTGTGGGTACATCTGAGGGAACAGCTGGAGACATTTTAAGGGTATTTTGCCTCCGGAGTGCTTGCAGCAGGTTATAAAATCAAGGAGTAAACAAAGTTATCCAGAGTTGTGTGGAGGAGCCCTGCAAGTCCCTGCCAGCCCCCAGGGCAGGCCCAGCGGGGCTGGTTCCCACCTGACGTGGCTGGGCTGCCACTCGGACTGCAGAAACCAGTGTCAGTGAGCCAGGCTCGTGTTCCGTATTTACTACCCTTCTCCTTTGAAGAGAGCAAGAGCACCCCAAAGAACAAAATCTCCACATCAAACTCTTTAGCGGAAAGATGTGGCTGTCCCAAAACCGCTGTTGCAGACTCGACCTGGCCTCGCAGCCAGGCTCAGAAGAGGCAGCGAGCCCTCAGGCTCCCCTCTCTGCCGGGACAGCCTCCCCTGCGAGGTCTGGGAGCATGGGGCAGCTCGGGGGCCTGAAGGATTCAGCAGGAAGAGGTGCAGAAGGAGGGAGATAATTTAGAGAGGTGGAAAATCAGCCTCAGCCAACAGTCTCTGGCCCCTTCTGAGCATGGGGGCACTTAGGACAGCCCATACACAGCAGCCCCACGTGCCACCACAGCAGCTACAAGGCTTTGGGAACTGCAGGTCAACAGCACCCTCCTGAACTTCTCCCACCTGGAGGTCCATGAAGATCACTTGCCTCAGGAAGGCACTCAACACACTGGCGTCTTCCTGATGGCAGTCAGAGGCCCAAACCTCATTGCTCCTAAGCAGTTTGATGCATTTTGAACTGTAAAACCTGAGTGACAGGGCTCCAGTTTAAAGGCCACCTGCTCTGTTACCCCAGTGCATGTCCTCCGAATGCAAGGAACTCAGATGCTTTCCAAAGGTCTCCCTCCTCTGGAATATGTGTGACCTAGGTTTGAATAAAGCCATGTTTTTTACCCAAATGTTGTAAAGCCCAACCAGACTTGCCACAACTGGTGCCCTGAGCTTCCCTTGGGGATGAGCTTCCTCTTGATTTAACAGCCTGATTTCACAGCTCTTGGAAATGCAGGAACCCTGATGCCTACAAGGAATCCCACTGGCAATATAAAAGATGTTTTCCCCACCAACACGTCACTTTTATTTCCTGACAGGTAAAGGGAGAAGCTGCTTTGTACTTCACCTCCCTACTGAAATAAATTAATAGGCAAAGAAATCCTGTCCTGCCTAAAACCAGGAATTTTAAGAGCATAAAAGCTTCTGAGTCAGACCTTAAATCCGGCTTGTTCCATATTCTGACAGCAATCACTAGCAATTGCTTAAGAATAAAAGAACATATAGAGAGTGATTCTTACCCCACTGCCTGCCTCATCCGGCTTCAGGCAATGCATGGTTTGAAGACCTTCCACTTGCACCTGACCTAAATGTGCATTAGATGTGCACAGACCCATTCCCCATGCTTGCATCTGGCCTCCCCTTCCCCACAGCCCCATTTCCAGCCTTCCCACCACCCTTATTGTCTTCCGCAGTTTTGCACCGCGTGAAAAGCCTCCGCTAGCACAACTCCCAGGTTAATTCTGCTGTTACAGATGCTGAGACAGGGAACCAAGGTCGAAGCAAACGAGCACAAACTGGCTTGTCAGGAGTAGAGATGAAAATTAATGCACATTTCCTGACTCCTGATGTAGCACTATCATTACGGTCTTTACTGCATTAGGAAATTGCAAGCAAAAAGAAAAAAGATCCCTAAGGATGGAGAAAACCCAATACAATTAAAATCAAACAAACAAACAATAAGAAACTTATGGCACTTTGCCATCCTAGGAGCTAGGGCTGGGCTCATGTGAAGAAGTGGGGCAAAAGGTGTGCATCAACTAAATATAGCAAACCCAGCCTCTGAAAAGAGGGCACAAAATGCAGCGTGAAGAATCCCTGGCACACCAACCAGCAGCCTGAGCCTTTTAAGACCGAGCAGTTTTGTTGAAGCTGATGCTCGGGGACTGGCTCACTATCACACAAAGCAGTGGGAGTGAATAATGGGACTTAGAACAGCTGCTCTGTGCCTGACGTGTCGAACCGGGGTGGAAATCCCACCATCTGACTTGGGGGATAATGTTAAATCCATTACAGCAGTCTGCCCTCCCCTGCTCATCCCACACAAGCTTCCAAACTTCTCATTTATGACTGGCTGCTACAGGATCCTTGCAGGCTGCCTCTGGAGGGATAATCCTAAATTTTAAGTGACATTTCATGGGCATCTTCTCTTTCTTCTGACATGCTGTCTTACACAGCACATTAACTCTTTTGGAGATTAATAAATGGAGCAAAGAGTTCTAATCTTGGTGTCCTAGCGGAGATTTAGCAAGGAATGGTTAGTGTTTGAAGTCGTTATGGCGTAGGAAATGTAAGAAGCCTTGAAGACCAAAAGCAACCCTTATATGCAGCTCGAACGGAAATCTGGGACATCAGACACGTGCTGTTTGGTCTCCAGGGCTCCTCACTGACGTGGCGTTTCCACTCAGAACAGATCTTAGGGACCCTGCGAAAGGTGGAACCCAGATTGAGCTCTCCTTTCGATTAAATAGACGAGCTCACCAAGCCTGACGAATTTGTACTTGTACTTTTGCCTTCTTTGACCTCAATTAGGCAGTAACTCAATTGCATAATAAGGTTACAACTTGAACTTCAGGTATTGAGGACCAACCGTGAACCACTTGACCACCCCTGACCTGGCAGTTGCACTTGTCGGCATGCAGGCCGCCTGCGAGTACAAACACCCTACAGATTTTAGGGCTGCTTACACAGCAGCTCACTCAATGGCAATTCTACAACTGCTTGGCAAAGGCCCTCACGGCATCACTTCAAGTTTCTTGTCCACAGAACTCTTTTCTTTTCAGTATCTGGCTTTCTCATTGTAGCAGTTCCTCCAATTCCACAGAAGTCCCGATAAAGAGAGACAAGGAGGTGCTTTCCTGGCCTCTTCCTGGAGTAAGGTGGCATAAGCCACTGCGCAGAAGAAATGTTCTGAGCCCCTTTGGGTTTGGTGGACCCTGGGACAGTTACATGGAAAACAGACACCCAGCTCCTGGCACGGGCACAAGAAAACCCTGCACAGAAGTGTCCCAGAGGTGGAGCTCCAGGAGAGCTTTGGCCAACGCTGCTGTCAAAGAGAACACCGCTGCGTGTGCCTGCCCTCAGCAGCCCACCCTCGTCCCACTGCTGTGCCAGTGCTCGTGTAGCACTACAACAAACGGACCAGGGAACCAAACCTAAAACAGATAAATTTAACCCTGCTTTGCCACGTCCGTGCTTGTCACATTGCTACTCCAAGTAATTAAATGACCACCAGCACATTTAGCACAGCTTCTGGCTGTAATTGTATTGCCCAAGGTCATTCATTACCCCAGCTGTTACAAGGACAAAGTAACAAATTAACTGCTAATATTTAGGACAGGATAAAATTATGCTTCCTTGAAGGTGTTTAGGCAGCTGATCTGGCATTTCTTTACTCCATCAGACTATGAATTCCTACAAAAAAGTGGTTGGAATGATTTGGCCAAACATTTAAAGCAACGTAACCATCCGCTGCAGAGACCCGTTCAGGTTTCCATTCTGGAAGCTTTCCACATAGCACCCAACATCAGAAGAAGTTTCTGCATCACGAGCATTGCTCCTGCTGTGACCGCCAGATGTGTCAGAGGGGTCAAACAGCAACAGGCTGTCAAACCCTGCACTGCAGCTCGCCCACCCGAGCAGAGATCAGAAGAGACACTTGGTGGGGGTGTAACATTTCTGCTGACAGCACAGCACGCTCTGCCACATTCCTTAAACACCTGCAGAATTGCCTTCATACTCCTGAAAAGCAGCAGGCCTCCAGGCAGCTGGAGACAGATCAGCAGGCCAAATTTGAGGCTGTCTGAAGGCAGCAAGCTCCCTTCCCCATCCAGCTAGGGCCAGGCCATGGAGAGCGACCAGCTCCATGTGCCTCGGGAACCACACGCGAGCAGGTGACAGCTCTTCCCCCTGCTGAGCCACGTGTGACTGCAGGACTGCCCGCACACGGCCGTGCCCTCGGTGTTCGATAGCAGATTTTTCTTAAGGTCAGGTGTCTGAGTAATGCTTTCTGAATCCAGCAATGTGCGTATTGCATCCTGGGGCAATAAACTCCATGCTTCAGCACCAAGTACCTCAAGTCCTCTGTTTTCACTCTGCCAGATGACTTTTCTTGGAGCTCTGCAGCTTTTAGGGGATTGTAAGCCACCACCTGTTTACTTTCCTTATTCCAATTATGGTCTGGATATTTTCCCTGTAGTCTTACCTTTTCCAGACTAGAGGTTTACTTGCCAAACTGCTGCAGTCTGCCTGGGTTTCAGTTCAGCATCGATTATTCTTTTGGGAAAGCAACAGGGAGATGTTCAGTGTGAGAACTGAATCCCTGGTCAAATTTCAGGTGGAGCACGCTGTGCGGCAGGACAGGGCCTGGCTCAAAGCTGCATTTTTCAACAATGTACCATCACTCAACTCCTGCAGTCATTAAAGAGGTCAAATCACTGAAACACATACATCAGTGGTAAAACAAAAAGTTTGCTTTATTGCTAAAGAGACTTTTGATGACCATCATCTACTCTTGGACTGCAAGCAATTTAGAAGGGATTTATTATGCCAAATCTGACCTTCTGAAGTTGCTATCAACCCTGATACATCGGTGTTGGCATTCATCACAACGCTATGAGACCACCTTAAGCGTAGCAGGGGACACAGCAGTCCTCTTACTTCCCAAGCCTTGCAACAGTAAAGCTGACACCAACTGTTTCAGGGGATATGCTATCAAGAGGCTTCCAGTGGAGGAAGCCGGTGGATTGTGTTGTCATGAAACACCAGCGAGCTTTTTGCAGCTAACGTGGAGGTGCTTCCAGCCAGCTTGAAGAGCAGCAGATTCCCCCCCAAAACCAAGAGCTGCCCTGCTCAGCCATCACTCCTGTCACATCACCTGAGGACTACACGCACCTCATCTTCCTTCTGGACTGCGCTTTATGGAGGGCTCTTTCTGTACAGCTGGACCACAGTTATGTCACGTCTCCAGTTTCAACCAACGTCAGTAACACCAACAACTTCAGAAAGTATCCAGAATCCCACTGACTGCGCAGAAGTTTAGTGGAAAGCACACAGCGGGATGGACATCAGACAAGACAAGGCCAGGGGCCCTCAGGAGGCGGAGAGCAGCCCCTCTGGCCTCCAGCAGCACACAGCCAGACAAGCACTCGCTGTGACGAGCGAGGGAGACGCCTGCTGGACTGCCTTGCGTGATACAAGTCAGGCTTCTGAATCATGCAAAGACAGCATACAACCAGTAAGTTTTAATAAAAAATGTAAAACATTTGCAAAATCCCCTGAGTCTTACTATGGAAGTTCCTAAGACTATATATTTTTCTCCGGAATGCACTTTTCCTGTGTCCCTCCTTGCCGACTCGTACTCCCGCGCTATGCAGAAGCAGCACTGCACGTGCCCCAGAGCAGCTCGCCCGTCTCCCCTTTCAAGGGGCTGGATGAGATGCTTTGTGCTGAGGCCTGTGCTCCATGCACAGCTCAGACTGCAAAAAAAAGCAGTGAACTCTTCTCTTTGCACTTTTGTCTCCCTCTGGGAGCTGTGGCAAAGGCTCTGTGCTACGCCTGCTCGCAAGGATTGCCCGTAGTAGACGTCAGTGCTCTGCTGGATGCCTCTGTAGTCCGTGGGGCCTGCTTCGGAAGTCTGATGGGCACATAAACGTTTGAAGCACAGTGTTCCTTGAGGTATTCTCCCCCTTTTTCTTCATAGTCCTTTCTGGTTATCCAGCCTTCCTCACGGGTCATGTGTTCCACAGCCCAGTCCCTAGCCCCATACCAGGCATCTAAAATTGGGCTGGAGGCAAGGTGAACCTGGACGGAAGGAAAATACAACAAATGTAGGAGAATATCAAGCTGTTTAAGGACTAAACACAGAAAAGTCCTTTTTATGCTGGTTAGAATAGTATGTGATGCAAATCACTATTTCAGAAGTCCCAGCTGATAATTCAGTGCTTCTGAAAGGAGCATTAGGAAGGATTTGACGTGTTTTCACCTTGAGATCAGCTCACCATGAGACTGCAGTTTCTACAGACTGCAAAGCCTGTATTATCACATTCTCAACCAATGGCCCTCACAGCTAGAAGGCAGCACAGGAGGACCTGGTAGTAATGCAAAAAAAAAGTATCAAGTGCTCCAGCATGAATTCCAGCAATACTGCAGGCTAAGAAGTCACAGTACATGGGGAAACGACCACACGTGCCCTTTCCACTGGTGTAGATCCCATTTCTATTCAAGTGATTCCTGTCACTGTAGCTTAAAATGCTTTCCTGCTGCAGTTACAGGCAGGCTAGGCTAGACACCATGCAAGTACCACATGAAATACCTGAAGTGACAGATTTTTCACAGAACCATCTCTGGAACATATTTTAATGGAAAGAAATCCTTATTCTGTTAAAAGCAGCTCATTCTCTTCCCATAGACAACCTACAGACCCCAAACTAGCAAGCAATACCCTTCCTAAAACTGCCAAGTATAAGGTAGTTTGTCAGTCACACCCTGCTCACAGCTACAAAGTCACTCCACAAAGCAAGTATTACAGAACCACGAATTGCCACAAGAATTACTCCATTTTCTTCTTCTCCTCCTCGATTTAAAGCGATTTGCTATTTGATACAGTAGTAAATTTTGGTACATAAGCTAGTTTCAGACCAGCAAGAGAGGCTTTTACAAAATGCAGGGCAAACTCTGGGTCCTCCCCAGCTCGGATCGTGCTATTGAAAAAGTAGCAGAGGATGATAGGTTTGTAAGATACGTACTATCACCTGCTATCCCACAGCTGTTACATTTAACAGGTTGAACAGCTAACTTCATTGTGAAATGAGCTGTGTTCATCCCAACCGCTATCCCTAACAAAGATCAGTTGCTCCAGATACTGTCCAAATTTGCAGATTTCCAGCCAAATGTACTTGCCAGAGCACGCAGTCTTTTGGCTAAAGGAACTTTTCCAAGGCAACCCCACTCTTGCTAACTTATTCAGACACCAACTGTGTCTTTGCTTCACCATCATTCTCTGAAGTCAAAGAAGCTGTCATATGCCTCATCGTGAAACATTCTCCACCCCATGCCCTAGGTGCACTCACTCCATACCTCTCCCAGACAGGAATACTTTTCAACACGTGATGTTTTTGTGAACAGCCTGTCCGTCTGTCAGTACACGTACCTGAAAAGATGACTGGAACGGCCTCATTTCGAGGAGTTCTTTCTGAACTCTAGCTTTCAGTCCAGGGTACATTGCATTTCCACCAGTGAGAAAAACATTCTGGACAAGAATAGCTTGTTGCTCCTTTGGATACCTACAAGGAACAAAAGAACTTAACCTTTTGCAAGAACAATATTCCTATGAACTGAACATCTATGGGGAAAAAAAACCAAACACTGATAGCTTGCCTTCACAATTCACTTTGAGAAATTTCCTTCACTTCACCAGCATGCAACCCTGTTCTCATTTGGTTTCTGAAAATTCCTGGGGTGGCAGAAGAAAACCCTTAAAGCCTTCTGAACCATGCCCCCATAAATCAACAACTCAGCAGATCTGGAATTCTTGCCTTCCAGAAAATGCAACCTCATGCGTTCACACAGTTCGAGGGGTGACATTTGCTAACGTTAAATTGGCTGGGAATAGCTGGCCAGCAAGTGTGCCTATATCATACCTTACAAACACCACAGATGGATTTGGTCTTACAAAACCACAGACTGCTGGCTTATTGTTTCAGGGGACGGATATTTACTAGGTTTATTTCCCTCTACAACTTGTACCAGTGGTTTCCGAAGTGGGACGTGTGCAAGACCAACCATTGGTATGTGGGAAGAAAGTATTTATTTTTCTCACTATCACCGAATCATTTCCGTTGGAAAAGATCCTTAAAATGATCAAATCCAGCCATCAGCCAGGCACTACCAAGGCCACCACCAAAACACGTCCCTGAGCACCACATCCACACATCTCTTAAATACCTTCAGGGATGGTGACTGACCACGTCCCCAGGCAGCCTGTTCCAACGCCCACTGCCTTTCCACGAGGAAATTCTTCCTAATATCTAGTCAATACCTACCCTGGCACAACTGGAGGTTGTTTCCTCGTATCTTATCGGTTGTCACCTGAGAAAAGAGACCAACACCCTCCTCCCTACACCCTCCTTTCAGGCAGTTTTAGGGAGCAATGAGGTCTCCCCTCAGCTTCTGCTTCTCCAGACTAACCCCATTCCCCCAGCCGTTCCTTATGCATCTTATTTCCTAGTTCCTCCACCAGCTTTGTTGCTCTTCTCTGAACGCATTCCATCAGCTCAGTATCTTTGTTGCACTGAGGGAACTAAAACTAATTTTTGTAGCATTAACAGGACACTTCATCCTTTTTCAGTTTCCATCGTGTTTTATAATGTAAGCACAGCATCACAGACCTGCAATTTATAAATGTACATACACTGGGGCTCTGTGCCTTTTCTTTTTTTTAAACTATATGGGTGCATGGTCAAAAAGGTTTGGTGACCACTGACTTAGAGATTCACATGTGGCCTTCAGAACAGGAAGACATCTCTAGCCTGCAATGCTCAAGCCTACCAAAAAGAACTATTCAAACATATTTCCCAAGTTCTGTTTAAGTAACCACCAGTATTGCAAAAGCTGGTATCAAAACAAGACCAGCCTGTTTGAAGAAAGTGCCTATTAGCTTTGTAAACTCACCTCTCAAGGACATATTGCATAGTTTCTGCTATACCAGCCTGGTCTTCTCCTATCAGGGAGGGCTGGAAGACAATCTCCGGAGCCCTGATTCTTTCAGTGCCAAGGAAGAGTTGGTGGTACTCTGCCAGGTTAAACACGGGCTTTAAAAACAAGATTGAAAAGTAGTAGAAAATTATGCTAAAGAATAGTAACATTCTAGAATAACTAAAGTTTTCAAACAATGCTTTACAAAAAGCAATCATGATCTCAAAGAAAGGACTGTGCTGTAAAAGCTTACAAAACCTTAGGAAAAACGGACTTCTCTTATTCAACCCCCCATCTGTTGCCACTCATTTCCATGGCTCAACTTTACCAAGTGCAAGTTTTGTTCACTGCGACGTGATATGGGGTTACGGATCACACACACAAAACTTAAGCAGGACTTTTTCCCTAGGAGCACGGAACTGCTACAACGTGCACTGCCCGCAGAGATAACTGAGTGGGTACATTCATGCCCCAAACCATCAGTTACGGTGCTGAGCATTTCTCCTCTTGGTGCACTGTTCAGAGGGTTAAGCGTCTCTCCCAAGGGCAGACGTTGTCTGTATTTGGAGAAATGTCAGCACACTAGCTAGACAACCAGTAGGCAGTAACCTCTGACACGAGAAGTAGATACAGAATTCAAACCTGCACTGTAGCAACAGGCTTCTCAGCTTCGGGCTGGTCCTCAGCAAATAAAGGTTCAAACTCATTGATACTTTCCACATCCTCCAGTGACTGTTCACTGCCCAGTGGATCCAAATCAGGGGTCTGGAAATAGAGAAGGTTACGGTAGGTTAGCTCAGATGTGCTAGGCACATACATGACTTCAGCTCTGGTGACACTTGGAAAACTCAACCCTGATTCCCTTCGATCTCAACTCTCTAACACACCTGAAACTGAATATGCCGTTCTTCAGCACTGAAGAAAAGACCCAAAAGGATGACCAGCCTAGGAAAGAGGTGTTAAGAAATACATTCACTCAAAGCGTAAAAATCAAGCACTTTCAGAAACAGTTATCTTGAGGTCAGCTCACAAATTAGAGGCCTTAGTCAACAGGCGGACTGCCCGGACCGTAGCCCAGCCATACAGTATAACATGCTCCCTAGCACAACGACGTATTAAAATAGCTCTAAGTTGGTTGAAACTTGGTGCTCTCCCAGCACCTCTCACTGCTCTAATTACCATTTAATTCCCTGCTCTGCTTGTGTGGGACTGGAAAACAAATATTTGCTAGCTACAAAGCTAGCACGCAGTTTTTGACAGTTGCCTAGTTTCAGCTGCCCAGCATTTGCACGCGGGCTAATACGGAAAAAAACTGCATTTTACAGACATGAAGCTGGTCCCAAAGCTCCTCTGAAATGAGAAGTATCACTTACGACCAGAGCACTGTTGTGAAGTAGGGACAATTCTTTAATTATTTCGTTTATTTCTACATTTTAATGAAATAGCTTCTGGATTTTATTGCTAAGGATTTGGTTTTGTCGTTTTACTTTTTTTAAACAAGCATTTGTTCCAACATCTAGCAAGCAATGCCAGCATGGGATACAGCCAGATCATTTAAGCCCTCTGAAGTTTACCTCATTTAAAAAATAAGCAGCTACTCGAAGCTGAGGTTGAAGCTGTATTGATTGTTACAGCAAACAGTAGTCACCTGAAGTTGTCTCCGTTATTTTTGTCTTCTAACCCCCTGCCCACAAAAAAAAAGCAACAGAAAAAAACCAACTCAGCTGAAAAGTTGGCACAAACCCTGGGACAACATAATTAGCTTTTAGTCTCCTTTATACAGGCATGGAGAGACAGCCTATCTTCACAAAGGGGTTTGGTGATAACAGTATGCTTTTTCACAAAGTGCAGAACAATCAAAAAGGCTTGCCAATTAATTCTAAGGTCCGAGACTACACCTGGTAAACAGGAGGAGTGTGGGATCCAAAACGGACATGTTGGGACATGGGCACAGCCACCTGGCAAAGTCACAAAGAGCTGACAGTCTCTTTCTACAATGTTTTCTTTTGACAGAAGACAAAGATAAAGCCCATGATCTACCTCCATTTTGCTCAAACACCGTCCTGATTCTGACACAAACTTTCCTGATAAGGACAGGGGAAGCAGAGCCCAGAAGAAAGCAGCTCACCTGCTAGTTTTGGCTTTGTCTCAGCTGCTAAATAAAACATGAGAACTCCTCTATCTGGCACCTCTCTCCTCTATCCTTCATTTCTGTTTTCTTCTCTACCTTTTGCTGAACAAAGAGTAATAAAACTAAAAAGGTTTTTACACAACTTGAAAGGCAATTAACAGCGAACGTACAAGCAGTCTTAGACAATGTCTTAGAACTGGTATGTACCAGGCCTGTGTTAGCCTGGCAAAGCAGACAAGTAAGCTTCTCTTCTTCAAGGAACCTCCAAAAACCAAGCCTAGCAATTATTCTTTCATTGGTAATTAAAAAGAATAAAGTATCCTGCTTAATTGCACCAAACATAGCCAAAACAAAAGCAGAGGGTTAGCTGTTTAGCAATGCAGTTCCCTGTACCCAAAAGCAAAGAACATAAATGAACAATGAAAAACAAACAAAAAAAACAACTTAGTAGTTCTTCTGTACCTTTAACACTAGGCTACAGACATTTAAGGATGGTTGTTTGACCTGTAAGTGCTTAAATCTCAAGACGTTATAATCAAAATGCCGCATCATTAATTCTCAGACACTGAAAAATGTAAGGCCTGGTATGTCAGAATTATGGAATCATTAAGGTTTGTTAAAAATTACTTCACCAGAAGCAATGCAAAAGTAAAGAGACTGGTTTGCAGTATGACCAAGATCGCTATGTTCCCTGCTGCATTTACAACCCCCAAACCAAGTCACCCTGACGTAAGGCCACCGGCTGGTACATGCTGCCAGCAGTAAGTGCAAAGGGAGCACTTACCTTTTAGGGCTATTTTCCTTTTTCCACCCTCAGCTTTTTAAAGATAGTCAAGAAATCTTCTTTGAGAAAACTTACTGATTTCACACAGCTATAACACTAACGAGTGCCACGAAGCCCAGATATCACGCTTAGAATTACACGGACTCCAGCTCTAAGTTACACCCCAGATCACTGCAGAGCAGCACAGGAAAGGTTAGTGAATTCAGGCACACAACCACAACTCCCTTTCTGTAACTGCACAGGAAAGGTGGAAACGAGGAGCAGTTGCCCAATTAACAAGGGGTGTGTTAAACGAAAAGCTCATCAATAATACAGCCATTTATAGAAAGGGCACATTTTATGGCACAAACGTAATTCTCTCAGAGATAAGAATGGTGAAAACGTTATACCTCTGGTTTGCTGTCCACAACGTCCACTTCAATATTGACTTCTGCCTGTAGGATTTTTTGCTTTGTTTGTTCAACGGCCAGGCTCAGTTTGTTGATGTAAGATTGAAGTTCTTCTGCAGAGTCCATGTTCAGCTCCACCAAAGCTTTGTGGAATTGATCCATTTGACCATCTTCTAGAAGTTCCTACAGACAGATCAGAGCTGCTTGTGATGAACTCCACGTGGAAATCAACTATGCACGTACATAAACTTCGCCTTCATTATGATAAATTATGGACGTACATGCTTCCACAGCAAGCAAAATACTTCACAGAAGTGCTATTCAAAACCTGCAAGCATCACCTGCATCAATTCACTTTTCTTATGCTGCAAGTAACCTTGAAGTTACACATCAGAAAATGCCCAGGACAGTTACAGCTCCTTTACAGTGACACAGAACCTTTTGGTAAAGCTCTGAGAGCAACCTGCACTTCTCCCAAACGGCTACTCAGAAAACGGCCATCATTACCTGTACGTACAGCAGTCTGTCCAGCCTCTCCTGGTCGAGTTGCAGCTTCTCTTCTCTACGGCGCGCATTGAGTTCTTGAAGCCTACGCAGTTGCTGCTGTCTCCTCTCCTGCTTTTCCTCGGATGTCAGGGTGCTTCCCAGTAGTTTGTTAGAAAAAGGCAGCTGCATCTTGTGCACGTTGTTCTCATAGTACTCCGGGGACCGCCACTTCTGTAGTTCTGAGTATTTTGAGAGTAAAGGAACTATTTTACCAGGTTGAACAGGGTGATCCACATGTATATACGCTCCATGCTATGTTCAGACTTTGAAGAAAGAAGACAACAGTCCAGCCTAGGACCCTGCCCACCTCTTGGAAGCTGCCCCATTATTTAGCTACCTCTTCAGACCACTGCCTTCCAGTCGCACACTCGGTGCAAATGGTTCTTCGCACTCTGTTCTCCGGGGTGAAGTGAACACAAAGTACTAAGAAGTGGGAAGTGCACGCTAATGCCTCTTCTCTGCTCCCAGAGTAAGGGAGAGTTCTCACACATTCAAAACTGCTGCAGGCTCTTTCCTAAGTGACAAATTCAAGAAAATGCTATTCTATGGCCACTACTTCAGACAACATCTATAACAGAGATTTTAAAACTTCTTTAATTCACTAGAAGTTGTGAGAATTGTCCCCTATCATTATGAAAACCTTAAAACAGACATGCAAAAAAAAAAATAAGGGAAAAATGTCATCAGATGCAGAAACAATCCTAACCAACTGAACATTTTGTGGGGAGTAAGACTCCTTATACATTTGTTTAAAAATACTTTCATCTGCAATAATCTATTATTATTCACAGAGAAGTCTGACCTAATATGGAAAGGATTTCCAAAACTCAGTTTTGTTTCATGAAATGCTACAGAACTCTGGAACTGTTGACAAGCTTTTTCTGTGTAATGGACTAAAAGAAAGACCCCATAAAGAAAGCAAAATAGAAGCAGAGTGTTTGTGCTTGAACCCCAGCCAATCTGAGAACAATGCGTTCAGATCTAAGGTTCAATGAAGGGTATTTCGTGATTAATGAAGTGTTTTTACCTTCTATATAGTCCTCTGCGATGTAGCTATGCTCATGAAGTATTTCCTCCATGCGACTGAGAGTGATGGCAGCAAAATGTCCAGGGTATTTCAGCTGTAGGAGGCGTTGAAGATATACAGCTGCCTGACACCCTCCAATATTAATACGTTTGCAGTTTTTGGCATCCAACCTGAAAATGCAAGGGAAATAACTGGAACCAAAAAGATCTAAAAATTCACTGTAAAACAGACCTGCTTCATTCAGCATTACTCGTTTTTAATATGGTCAATTGTACAAATGATTATTAACACAGACATATTTTAAGAATCATTTCTCTGGAAAAATCTATTATTTTTCTCAGGCAACAACCATAAGCACCGCTTTGTTTGCAGATGCATTCTGAAAGGCTCTGCTTTAAAAACAACGATAATAATTTCAGTTATGGCAACAAAAGACATTGCTTTTTTAACGGAGGGAAGTTATGATTCTGTGCAACTATAAGTAGTCCCTCTAACCTCTATAAAACTTCACAATTGGCCAGGTGTAACCTTTGAAAATCTGAAAGCTTTGCTGGATGTCATAAAGCCCCTTCTTGCAGTAAGGGTTATAAAAATAAAAGCACGAGAACAATGTAGGTGCACAATCAGAATGAGAAGGCTTAAGGACTGCAGAAATCTCACAGAACGCTTTCTTTTGTCCCAAAGCTACTTTAAATCATGCTTTTTAATATCTGATCTTACTTAAGACAGATATCCCTGTCTGCATTTGAAAGTATGGATCTACATGTGAATAGTAATTAAAAATAAGTTCCGTACAAGGACAGGACTGCTTTTTCAATTCAAAATTCGACAGAATTTACAAAAATCTTTCACAAGATCTGAAGACCTAGCTTTTCCTCTTCACCATAAATTAAGACTGATAAGAACATATACTGAAGGAACTGGAACACTGAATGCTATTTTGATCAATAAAAAAAATAAAAATAAAAATAAATGACTGACAAAGAGGCTGCACTGTGCTTAAGACACCAAGAACTCACCTGCCTTCTAAGACTGGCAAAATATGTGTACACTGATAGCCTGAAGATATCACCAAACCACTGCAGGGCCAGTTCTGCCTTCTGTTGTGGTAAAAACTATACAAGCTATCCACACCATAGGACACTTTTGGAACCTGGTAACATTCAAAGAGGAGCTCTGACATCATTTGCCTCGAATACAGCGGATTACACACTGCTTCTGTCAAAACAATGGGATGATCAACACAACCCTGTAAAAGACAAGAGAAAAGAAACAGATGAAAGGACAAAGAATATCCACAGATACTTATCCCTCCTTCTCCTTTTAAAGATCAGCAACAACTTCTCCAAAGCAGCAAGGAGAAAGCACTTCATGTGCAGGCTACTGAATGCTTATGTTAAATTACACCTAGCACTCATGGGGAAAAAAAAGTCTATAGCTGGGTTTTGAGTTTTAATTCAAACAATGAATAGGCTCCTAAAAGTAGAGAAAAATGGATGTTAAAAGCATATAGAAACCTTTAAAGATCCACATAAAGAAAAATCCATGGAACGAGTAGGCAAAAGGTGACTGAAAACTGGTGGGGGCTTAGTTCAGCCCTAGGTGAAGCTTCTGTGTCACAGAGCTGGCCCAGGCCTCAGCTCTGCTGGGCGTACAAACCGAGTAGGGGCTGGGAGCTGACCACACTCCCAGAATATCCGAGTTGGAAAGGACCCACAGGGCTCACGGAGTCCAACTCCTACGAAAGTCACCACAGAAAGTCGTTTTCAGTCCCTACCTCACACACCGACCTCACGCGGGTTTTGCCAACACCGCGCCGAGACGCAGCTGCCCAAAGCAGCCCGCGGGCAGCCGGCCCCTGCCGCTTTCCTTTCACTCCCAGCTCCTCATCGCAACCCCCAGGGGGCTGCAGAGAAACCCTCGGACCGCAGGGGGCTGAAGACACCCGGGGGACACCCTGGGGACCCGGGCAGCAGCAGGGTGCAGGCTGCGGGGCCGTGCCCGTCCCGCTCGGCCCCACGACGGGGGCTCCGCGGGGCTCCCCCGGGCACCCCCGGGCACTACCTGCGAGGAGACGCCGAGGCGCTGGAAGACGTGGTCGAGGAGCAGCTCCTGCAGCTCCAGCTGGACGGGCACGTTGCGGTCGAAGGGCGAGCGGAGCAGCCAGCGCAGCGGCTCGGGGCTGCCCAGGTCGTTGCCCACCTGGGTCTCGGCGCCGGCCCCGCCGCGGGCTCCTCGGCTGCGAGCCGCCAGCGAGCGGAACCGCAGCAGGGGCTCGGCGGGGACGGAGGGGTCGGCGGCCGCCCAGCCCGCCCGCGTCTGGAAGGAGCCGTTGTCGATCACCAGCGGCACCGGCTGCGGGCTCCGCACGGCCGGGCTCGGCGCCAGCACCGGGTCCGGGGCCCAGCGCGCGTCGCGGAAGGCGAACACCCGGCCCGCCGCCATTTTGAGCGCTCCCCGCTGCCTCCGGCCGGCAGCGCCGGCCCTGCCTGCCGTTCCGGGGCCGGGCTGCCTCGGGAAGGCGCCCGAGGCGGCCGCTTGGGGGATTTTCAGTGAGAGGGGGGTCGTCCTGAGAGGCCGGGGGTGCCCCATCCCTGGGGGTGTTCGGGGCCAGGTGGGGTGAGGCGCCGAGCGACCTGATGCAGCGGGCGGTGTCCCTGCCCATGGCAGGGGGTTGGAGTTAGGTGGTCTTTGAGGTCCCTTCCAAGCCGAGCCGTTCTGTGATTCTGCTTCTCACAGAGCTGAGGGTGGCCGAGGGCCTGCACCCCTTGTAGCAACTCCATTGTTGGCAGTGGGGCAGCTGAGGTGTGACTGACCCTCGCACAAATGCAGCATCACCCCAATACAGCAATGAGAGCAGGGCTTGATAATTGTCTTCAAAAGAAGCATCAAATCAGGGAATGCAGCCTCTAAACAGGTGTAATGGCACTTATTACCACCAAGATGCTCATTTGTCCACCCATATGCTAATTACCACACTTGGAGGGCCCTGTGCCACTTCAAGGCTTTGAAGGGCAGGACCCTCAAGCTCAGCTTTTATTAATCACTTTTTGTTATGGACCGGTAGTAGCTTAGAAGCGTCAAAATTCATCTGCCAGGTACTAATAGTAACCCCTCCCAGCAGGTGTTACTTCCCAAATTTGTGTGTTCAACATCAGATGGTCTAATCACGTTTTTCACGTAGTTGCATGACCTTTTTCAAATTGAAGAGAAACAGCTGCTCTGATCTAGGTGACAGTAGTTGCCCTGTGCTACCTCTCCTATGTCTGACTGCCTTTGGAAAGTGACACATATGTAACATGCATTTCCTCAAAGCCTTGTAGTTCAACTTTCATCTTTTTCTGCCAAAACAGGGTACCACATTTAGAAGGCTGCGAGCTGTTGCTGAGAATTCCTCTCCTTTTCCACTGACTACTGCTGAACTTGTGCCCCTGTTCCCTCTTGGAAGAGGCAAGCATGCAAAATGGAAAGTGTCCTGCTGCAAAGGCAAGCTTGCAACACACCCACAAAACTGAATGGGAAAAACTACCCCGTTCTCCCAAAATGTAGCAGCGAGTGATTAGCTTAGTGAAGAAACAGGATATACCCTGAGAGGTTCTCACTTTGGTGACAGCACCATTCTGGATATAACAAGGTAGGCATGAGAAATCAGGGTTTTTCTTTAATTGCTCTGCTGTATTGAATGGGTGTGTCTGGGTTAGTCTTCTGTCGTTGTTTTCCTTTTCAGCCTTTCTAATTTAAAATTGTGCATCCAAATGTTTTCATATTCTACAATAAGTTTTAATTCTTTTTTTTTTTTTTTTTTTTTTTTTTTTAATTCCTGTTACATTGGGATTTTCTGCACATTCGAAGTTTAGATGCACTTATGACTAGGAGAAACGTTACTACCAAAACTCCTGGATTCTGCTGTCGCTCTTGTCATTGTATGTGTAGATTAACCACTAACATCCCATCCATCCAGAAATGCCAAGTACCTACAACTCCCACTATGTGAAATGGGGACTGCAAATATTTAGCATCCTTGAAGCTCAGGTCATTAATGGCTTTTCTCGCTTGTTTACCCAATGCACAAAGTAGGTATAATAGCTGTCTTTTATCACACAGGGTTGTTATTAACATGAACTAATAAGAATTTGTAAAGTTCATTTAGATCTTTGGATTAAAAGGCTCATTTCAAGGGGTTGTTACTATGTGAAAACAAACACATGCACACAAGCAAGAACATTAAATGCATGCAATCATTCATAATGTGCACTTACATAGCTGCTCTTATCCAGGGTTTTCTGAGAGCTACACAAACAATTAATTTTGCCAAACAACCCCCCAGTAAGGTAAGTGATAGATAATGGTTTTATTTTATTGAGGGAGAAACAGAGACAGGTTAACTGGTTTGTCTGCTGCTGCAGAAGCAATATCAAGTAACCAAAGCTATATATCTGCTCCTTCTTCAATTGTTGCTAAACTTCTTTATTAAGAGACGTGTATATAGACGCATCCTATGAGACATGCTAGTTTGCCTTTCTTGGAATTAAGGGAAATAGCAAGTCAATTAAAATATGAACGTTTATTTTCTTGGTGGATTCACTAACAGATTGAAAGATAAGAAAAGGTTAAAAATAGAGTCCGTGTTAATATGGGACATATCTGTGATCCATGTCCAGTGAGAGCGCCTGGGATAGGTATTTTTTATCTAGCTAGTAGTCATTTTCTAAACAGCCCTGCAAGTCTGTTATACTGGTTTCTCAAAAGTCACCTTCATTACCCTGTTCCAAGCAGCGGTTCAAATGCTTGGTTATCTCCCCTATATCAGAAATTATAAGCCATTTGAACTGCCATTTTAACATAAGCCTTGAAGGCTTTCTAATTAATATTTATCCTTTAATTACCAGCTGAAGGAAGGACAATCAAATCAGATGTTTTCTCCTTCTTAGCCCATACTTAATCCTTTTTACTCCCTCTTTGCTCTTAGTGGGCTGCCTGTTCTGCTATCTATGCTGAGAATATTACTGCTCCTCTTGTGATTAAGACAGTGATGCAGCGGGAGTTATCAAAAGGTAGTTAGTAAAGTGGAACAAGCCAGCTGTTCTAAACCTGGTGTAATCTGAAGCAAGCAATGAAGTACCCTCTGGTTCCTTTGGTGAACGAGCTGACCTTTCCTATTCTTTTCTTCTGGTTTTCTTTGCCATTTGTACTGCTATTGATCGCAATGATAATCTGGCTACAGCTTTTACTTAATGAAGGTAAGTTCTGCAGTTGACTGCAAAAATGCTTTTGCATAAAGACTTTATCTATTAACTTCATCTCTAAAGCAATCTAGGAGCTATTTTTAGCCTAACACCACTCATCGCAGAAGGAAACTAAAGCTAAGTTTTAGATAGTTGTGGGTTTTTTTTAGTACTATTGGTGACATAGGAAAAATCAAATTCAGATTGTTACGCTTTTCTGTTAAAAATGCTTATAAGAAAACTAAATGCTGTCAGCTGTTCTTCCTTTCCCTTTTTCTCA
This sequence comes from Nettapus auritus, assembly GCA_011076525.1. NCBI lineage: Eukaryota > Metazoa > Chordata > Aves > Anseriformes > Anatidae > Nettapus > Nettapus auritus. The sequence goes on from CM021784.1 coordinate 3,355,698, forward strand.
GGCACACCTTAACTTATGAAAGGTAAAGGACGAGTAAATATTTCTATTTTAAAAAATCCTCCCTCCCTTCCCCCCAAGAATAACAAGAAAAAACCTCACCCAATAATTTTGTATGCTTTCAAACACCAGTGTTGCATGGTTTTCTGTGTGTTAAGGGAGCAGACTTTACCAGGGGAGCTGGGAAAGGATTCTCTTAGTAATGTCGAGGCAGATTAAAATTGTTTTTGAAGGGAGCAGGACATGCATTTTCATTTATTTGTGTATTGTGCCTCTATTTCTGATCTGCTGCTGATTCTTATTTCTAACATGTCAGTAACTGCTAACAGGCTTTGATTTAGGCTAATAATAGGCTTGTTGATGTACTCCTGGGGATAAGGCTTTGCTGGTTTTGCTAATCCTGGAGCATAAGCAATTGCAGCTGAGGAATAAATCATATGCTCAAAAGCAGCAATTCTGCTTTTGCAGGACAGCTATAGGAAGGGAAATAAGAACAAAACTTGACTTCAACAAACTTTAAATAAATTTTGACTTCTATTTGGTGCAGTTGGTTCTTACATAACATGATGGCAACCCGTCCTATAATGGGTCCCATAGGAGTAAACACAAGAAAACAATTCCTTTGGACCCACAGGCAGCAGCGGAACAGAAGGCATTCACCACGACTGAGGCTTATGTTTTTCCCTCCTTTCCTGTCCTGCATGTGTGTGGTCATTGCAGTTTTTACTCTCAGCTCCCATTTTTTGGGCTTAACCTATAGCTGCTGCTCACAGAAGGCCCTGCTTGCTGCTGTTTCTCCACACACTCAAGTGCGCCCTTGTGGATCAGCAATGATAGTAATTAAAGAATGGAGGCATACGAAGGTGTGATAATGGTACAAAGCTTCCCTGAGCAGTGTAGGCATGGCTTACTTCTGATTTTGGAAAAACAGAAGAAAATGATGTATGTATTTCGTGTCGGTAAGGGGTAGCTATGCCACATGCTTACGCTGTGCTTGGGTGTCAGCTTTTGTCTGGACACAGCAACTCTGGAATATTTTCATGTCGTAACAGAAACTTTCAGGTTATGTGTGCTGCATTTACTTTTATAACATCTGGCCCCAGGATGACTGTTACTGGCACCAGGCCTCTAAGGCCCTCTTTCATATAAAAGCTCTGAATTCCATTTCAGTCAGACTAGTTGCATTACTAAACTTTGACATGCTCGCGTGCTTGTAGAACTAGAGCACTGAAGTGCTTCTAAATCACTCTTAAGAGAATGAAATAGAACAGTGCTCTTTTTAATATCTTCTTGATTAATTAAGTCATATCCACTTATTTTATGCCTCTTTACATCAGGCATAAGTGGGGGAAAAAAACCCTCCACCAACGGGTGCATTATATTAGCCCCTCCTTTAAGATAGTTGCTGCTTACAATCCAATTGGTTAAAATCAAACACTTCTACAGGCCTCTTATTGCCTAATTGGGCTTGGGAATCCTTCATTTCAGATGAAAGGGATTCAGAAAACCTTGTCCAGTCCATAGATGGAACGTACAAGGGTTGTAGCTAGAGCAAAAAAAGGTTACATACAGATATTTTACATGATATTTTAAAACGTGTTTCTAGAACAGGTACCCCCTGCAGAAGAAATAAAGAAACTATCTTCTGATGAGTCTGAGTCTGATCCCAAATTTGAAGATGAACCAGCAGAGGATGAAAACCAGAATGACACATCCAGTACAGAATTTCAAGAGGATGCATGTTCAGGTGGGCCTATGGGAAAAAATGAGGCCCAGATTTGCTTTTCTAAGTTCAAAACGAAAAAGCCAAAAGCAAACTTTTTTCTCCTGCAGTTTCAGACAGCTGGGCTCAGAAGATAAGACCCTCCCACACTGACAAGAGTGCTCTTTGTAACATCGTGATGGTGAGTAGCGTGACCAGTCTTTCTCTTTGCATACCTACTGCTTTTGTGCCTCAGTTCTTATTTTTTTCCCTTTGCCTGACTCCCCTAACTCTTGAGCAAGAATGAATCCTGTTATAGACCAAGCTAAAGGTAGTACAAGATTGTACAGATATAAGTGTTCAAATGTACGTTATTAAAGGTATGTATGCATATTTGCAAAGTCTCCTGGGGAATCACGTTTGAAGCAATGAAAATCCCTGCCTTCTCTAAGATGAGGGGTGTAGCTCAACTATCTAGAAACTCCTTGGATTTGCATGGTTTGAGAACATTGGTATTATGTATTCTTAAACGCTGCTTCAGATTTCTTAAAAGGCATGTGTAACAAAATTTAGACTTGTTTCTCCCCTTTCTTGGTAAGAGCTGGAGCCAGAAGTCCCCTTGTAAATGTTGCAGTCCTAATCCTCTTACGCTTCATACAAATCCCAAAAGATAATCTCAAAGAGTGTTAGAGATCAGCCTCTTGCATGACTTCATTCCCTGTTCCTTTACTGTCTGTACATTGGCAGAAGGGGCTCGAAGGAAAAGCTGGACTCAGCCTCCACTGTCACTGTTCAGTTCTGACTACTCGTTCATGTTGTTTGGATTTTTGAATTACAGCCTCTGAGTTACCCGCGTTTACTTCTACCAGCTTTGCTGGCTGCTTTATTAGGCTAGAATAGTTAAGGACTGGGATCATCTTAAATTGCTGTAGCTGTTTGAGTAAGCACACCCTGAAGCTGACCTCTAGCATGGAATCAGGAACATCTCAAGTCAAAGTCTTTTTGACTTCACTAGCACCACCAAGACAAAACAGAATCAGTGTGGTACGATTTTTTCCCCCGTTACTGTTGCTTACAAAATAGAGGGAAAAATGCTAAGAATGAGCCCAGACTTGGTCAGAGTATCATTTGGTTCCCCTGCAGCTCTTCACGTATCAACTTGAACAGAGCAGTTTGAAGAACTGGAGTTTAAACTCGTCCCATAAATGACATAATAACAGCAAAGGGCTTGTTAGTTCGTTGGGTGGACAAGAGAAGGAAGCAGTTACGGTCTCACACCATTTATATCCTACTGAAAACTGAACCTCTTATGAAAACATCATTGTCATGACAGTTCTCTTTCCCTTTTTCCTCCTCAGCTGTTGTGCACCATGCTTTCTTCTCTCATCTGGAATTTTCTCAGCCACTTGCTCCAGGTCTCTAATGTCCTGAGGATTCAACTGCTGCCATCCTCTCTGATTATCCCTGCTGCTCAGCTTTTTGATTTGCTGGGTGACAATGCTGTGAAAATCCTGGGCTCCTTGAAGCTTGAAAGCAGAGGGCTGTTAACTTCAGTCTTGGGGATGAGATGCAAGAAAACTGGGACAGTGACAAAGCTCAGAGAACCACCTCAGGGTGGAAATGAAAAAGGTAGTCCTGTGACCATTGGCAGCAATCCTTTGCAGCATCATTGAAAGCTACTACAGAATGGCAGAAGGAGGTTATTATTTTTTTAATAATAATAATAAAAAGGTAGTCAAGATGAAGTTGATGCATGTTCTGGTCACAAAAGCTACTTTCCAAGTGAACAGTATTGACTGGCTGTATATTAAATGGACCATTGCCTGTAGTATCTTGTCTGGTGCTTGAGTGTGTATTCTGCTACATTCCCACTTCGGAGAAGGATGAGTCACTTGTATAATGACCAAACTCCCCTCTGGCACTATTGATACTTTCTGTTCACCACCACTGATTTCAAGCCGGTAAGAACAAGGTCATAACTCTCAGCAGCAGTTCTTACTGGAGCTTATATGCAGTACAGCCCTGTGAATATTTTACTTGTACTGCAATCAGCACTTTTCTGATCTCCAACTTGGGTGTTCTCAGAGTAGGAAGCACCTTTTTCAATGCTCAATTCTAACACATGAAGCAAGTCTGCCTCCACTTAAGAAATAATTAAGCCCTTGGTGGATGCAGAGCATGCATTTCCTTTGCTTCTATCCAGAGTATACCCTTTCAGATTTAAGGTTAGATTGGTGGTCAGTGGAACAGCTCGGTTCTACCAGTTGGTGGGGCCACAAATAAATGGGCAGGACTGGGACGAGCAATGGTTTTGTTCCCTGAAGGTTTATCCAGCCACCAGTCTATAAAGAGGAGGGCTATTTGCTCCATGTGTTGAGGCACACATTCAACAGACTCTTTTCAAAAGAAGAGTTAAAAATAGGGAGTCATGCCCCAAAAAACACATTGCCAGTTGAGAAAACATTTGTCTGTGTTCCTGATGTAAACACATCCCCCCACAGTCGGGCACGGGAAGGCTGTTTTACTGACCCATACTAATTATGAAGCGTGGATTATGTTTGCTCGTCTTTCCCTCTCCATCCCCTAAGGTCCACACACCAAGTATTTCCCCTCTGCAGCATGTTTGTAAATAAAAGCTGTTTGCCCACTAGCTTTATATTAGCAGCTTCTTTATTTAGAGAGGAAAAAAAAGAAAAAGCCGTTCCCCCGCCGTCCTCTGAGGATCCCACCACCACCTCTTCCTGGGGACTCTCCCTCTGGGGGCGTCCCAGCGCTGAGGATCCCCCCGCCGCCTCCTACCCCCTGTGGGCGGGGGCCGGGCAGGTGCCGCGGCAGGGCCCGGCGGGGCCGCCCCGGGGCGGGGAAGGCGCCGCCCGAGGCCGGGCTCCGGCGCGGGGAGGAGCCGCGGCCGCCGGAGGGGCCGGGGGCGGCGGGAGCCGGGAGCAGCGGGAGCGCCGGGGACGCCGCTCGCCTGCGGGTAACGCTGGGGAGAAGCGGGGACGGGAGCGCAGCGAGCGGTTTTCGTGCTCCGAGGCCGCTGCTGGTGGTGCTGGTCCCGGGGCTTCTCCTCCGGGGATCAGCGGGGCTCGCCCCCCAGGGTGGCTCGCTGGGGATGCTTCGCTGCTCTTCTGTCTGCCTCGCCGTCTGCTGAGAAACCTTCGTGTCTTCGTCCCAAACCAGCGTGCTTCAAGCTAAGAATGTTTTACTGCGATCAGCCCAGCGAAGGAGATAAACCGAGGCGGATGGGTAAACTGTGCCGAGGTCTAGGTGACATCGCTGCTCCTTGCGTGGCACGGTGATGTTCTAAAGCCCGCTGGTGCCAACGCGTGTGTCCAGAGCGGTTTTTAGGCTGTGTAAACACGCTTGGAATAGCTTTAGCCTGGCCGGGCTGGCTGTCGCTTGCAGCGTCCCTGTAATAGCAGGGGGTTGGTGCCAGCGTGCGAAACCTGCCCGGGAAGCCGCCTGTGAGGATTATTAGTTCACGCCGAGTTCCCCGGTACCGCAGCTATGCCATGGCAGTGCTGGCCTTTCCTAGCTTTCCTCTCTCTGAGCTGTGGGAAATACCGCATGATGGAATATTTGGGTATTAGAAATAAAGCTTTTGTGTGTGGATTCTGCTAAAAGTAATACGGAAAGCAATTTTGGCTCTGTTTCGGGACCGTGCTTTTTGCCAGGGGTCAGTGATGCACAAAGCCAAGCTGGAGAATGGGCCCAGACCTACGAAGCTGGGACTGGGTCTGAACCTTGCATTTGTCTTTGTTAAGATTTTTTATGTCTGAGAGTTTGGCTGTAACGCCTGCCATGGAGCTGGTCAAAGTGGAGCATTCGGAGTCCACGGTGAACGTAGCGTGACCTCTCAGCTCCCTGGTCGTAGTCTGCAAGTACCTGAATGGCACCGGTGAATTTCTGCTTTAGTTTCCCATAGTTGCTGCATGCAGAAGCTGTTTTCTTGGCATTAGTAGTAGCATTAGAGCCTGCAGACCCCTGTGTGGTTGCAGAGCTTCTTCCAGTGTGTGCTTGCTTGCAGTGATTGCAAGTAGTTCTTTAAAATGAAGGCTTCTCTGTACTCGTGGATTTAATTCATCTGTGAGGTCTGTTCACCTGGGGCAAAGCACCATTTCTCATATGTGCTCAGCAGCCTCTGTCCCAGAGCGTTCCTGTGCTGCAGCAAGTACGTGTCTTGCTCTCAAAGCCTGGAGCAGGAGCTCAGAGCGCAGCGGCAGTGGTAGCTTCTGCGCGAGAGTTGCCTTTCCCAGCTGTAGTTTGGTGTTTCTTTTGTCTGGGGTTAGGCCTCCTGGGAGACAGAAGCCTGCCTTTCTGTACGCTGAACGGTAATACTGTAACGTAGGTGAGTTGAACATCTTTTGAACATCAATTAATCTTTATTTGTTCCCTTTCTTAATTGTAAAGCATTTACTTTGTAGGTGTTTCATAGAACAGGACTGGATAAGCATCCACTAGGAAGTTTCTAAGTTGAAAAATTTAGGAATCAGTTCTGTTCTCTGCTGAGCTCGAAACTCTGGAAGAAACTGCTGAAAGACCCAAACTCTAACTCGGTGCAAACTGCAGTGAAGTAATGTGTTTTGATGGATATCAATGATAAACACGTCCCGAAAGCAGCATGTCAAAGCGCTTTGGGATGAGGCACTGCGCTGCTATCTATCTTGTCGGCGGGGCCTCTCGTAGGGCCAGCTGGGGCTGCGTGCTGCGCTGGGGCTGTTTACTGCCTTCTCCTGGAGGAGCCATGGGATGATTTAACTGGGCTGACATCTGGTTTGAGTGAAGAGAAATTGGGGTTCTTGTGTCCAGCTGTGTGTAGAAAAACAATGCTTGAGAATTGGCTCATCATCCTTCGTGCCCCAAGAGGGCGCAGCAGCAGCGTAGTGCTGGGTGTAATCACAAAATTTGATTATTAATTTTTCTGGTGGTGGTGGTAGTTTTTTTGTGTTTTTCTTTTTTTGAGGTGGTGTTTTTGCCACTGAAAGGAAAAACCCATAAATGTTGGCCTCCAATTCTCAACGTCTTTGAGTCGTTGGATGGTCAATCACGTCCTTGTCAAAGCAATATAAATCAGAACAGGTAAGGGTCCAGCTTGCCTTGAGGAAAAATAATGCTTCCTCTGAGTCCAGGGAGCAGTGCTGAAATGCATCCCACGGATATCACGGCACCTATGTCTTTTACAAGACCCAGCTGGTCCAAGCGCTCAGCATCCTGGTCTTGCCTCGGTGTTGATCCTCCTTTAAGCAGGAGGCTGGATAAGGCGGTGACCTGAGGATCCCCACAAGTGTGGCTGAGATAGTTTGAGAACGGCGTGACTTGTGCTTGGTTCTTCTGCTCTGGCAGGGCGAGGAGGGAGCTAAGGGTTACGAGTGTAAATGCTAAACACTCTTAGCTTTTCGTAATCCTTTAACACTTGGAGATGACAACGCGTGACCAAGGCTGCAGTATATTTTAGCTCTGCCTGTCTTTTAGGCTCTCAGTTCAGCAAAACTTTTGCTCGTTTTGGGATGTTTTGGCCCACATGCCAAACTCCAGGCAGTTTAAGTGCTTTCAGTTTGGAGACATAAAAATGTCTTAGCTGTGACATGGTGTTTGAGCTTTCCTGTTGCAAATGTAAATTCCATATGGCATCGATTCTTAATTGAAACCTGCTGGAGTTATTTTTAATCCTGCAACGTATTACGTGAAGTATTCTTCATGTAGCTGACTTGAAAGGCTTGCCCTTAATTAGATGTTTCTAATCAGTCGGTGGTGCTCCTTTCCGTAACGCCGTTCCTTTCTAAGAAACGTGATTTTGATTTATATAAGCCGCTTGGTTTCTTAACTCAGAAATTAGCCTCCAGCTAACCAGTGCCAGGCAGGACTGTGAGTTCCACTGGTCTGTGAGATATTAAATAGTACAAGAAAATGATTACTGAGGAAACCCATCTACATATCAGATACAACCCGTATGTTTTGTGTTTTATACTGTAGGCTTTAGGTGGTCATTCAGAGCAGCATCGTTAGCCGTGTGGTTGAGTCCTTCCAGGTGTGGCGTGTAGCGAAAAAGCTCGTCTGAAATCTCCGAAAGCTCTAGGTTTTAGACGGAGGTGTTTGTAATTCTTTCTGGTATTTGCCGTTCGGTAAGACCGTTAGGTCAGCTCGCAGGGGAGCGCGTTTTGTGATTGCAAAGAGGTTTGGAGAAAGAAATACAAAAGCTGATGTAGCTAGAAGCATATTCCCCAAAGCAGATTACTCCAAGAGTCTGGAATGTGTTGGTGGGAGGCTTCAGTTTTAGCGAGACATTGCTCTGTGCATGCAGGAGTTCTTCCCCTCCGAAATAATTGTTTCCATCTGCACAGCTTGTTCCACCAGTGCCTGGGCTTCGGGCTGTGTGTGTGATGTGGGGCTCTTGTTAAAATGAGGGTCTTTCGCTAAGCCCTCCATGCTAGCTGTGTGTGAAGGGAACTTTGCTGTTATCGTACAGCAAAAAAAAGAGGGCAGTGCCCACCGGGGGAACTTGGAAAATAAGCAACAGTCTGGTCTGTGTGCCACGTTCTCTTAAAGGGTTAGAGGGCGAAGTTTGGGGACCCTCAAATCTCCTTGCATAATGTCTGGCAAGCGCTGATGTTAATTCAGAAGTCGGAGTTATTCGTTTAGTTTTTATGCAATGTGAAACTGTGTCCATCCATTGTACCTGGAGGTGTCCTGGGCCGCTGGGATTTAATCCTGCAGCTTCTTCTCTGTGGGCTGGCCTGGTGAGCCTATGCACTGCCATCATATGGTGGAGCCTGAGCACAGGGAGCGGTACCAAATACGTTGTCCAGCGAGAGCTCGAGAGCTCAGCATTCCAGTAAACAGCTTGGCCGAGGCCCAGGCACATGGATTCCTGTTTGCTGAGTTTTACAGCACTAATGTGCTTAGCGCTTTGTCCCGTTTTGCCCTTTTACAGAACGTATCTCCTAGGATGAGGGACTTCGTTAGCAACGAAGTGTGGTCGTGCCCACACGTTACTGGTACATGCGTTTGGGGAAGGGGCACCAAGGAGGTGCTGAGTGCGGTGGCGAGAGGCAGCTCGCCCAGCACGTGCTTGTGGTGCAGCAGCAGAGCAGGCAGCCTGGGCTTTGTTTGGTAAAGCCGTGGCAACAAGCTCCTGAGTAAGTGTTTTGCTTTTTTTTTCATATTTCAGTTCTCCCTGCCAGCTCACCTGATGCAGCACAAGAGAGAGAAGCTTTTAACTAAGAAACAGTGTGATGACACTAACTGGGAACATTCTGCCCCCTTGCCTGAGAAGCTGTATCATGTCTGCTGTCTTCTCTCTGAAGACCCAGGCTTCTCAATTAGCTGGTGCCAATTAGTTGGGCTCAGGGAAGTGCCCGCTTCCTGGAGGGGGTGGCAAGAAGTGACTTCAGTTCTGGGTGAACCTCCACCATGCTCAGTGTGCTGTGGATGCGGAGAGTACACACGGGAGGAAAGGAAGGAGGTCTGGGGGGGTGCCGAGGTGTCTGGAGGGCTGTTTTGTAGGGCTGCTGCTTTGGGGCAGGGCAATGACTTTCACGTGACAGCTCTGGGGCCTGTGCACGAGACTGTCTTGCTGAGGGTGGCTGCCACCCGGCTGCTGTCAGCTTGGACTTTTTCAAGCTGCTGCTCTCAATGAACTCCTGCGCTGGTGTCCTGGGGTCTCAGATTTCTCAGCATCTCTGTACGGACACAGCTGAGCATGCAGCCAAGTGCTTGACCCCATTTTTTAGTGCCTGATCATATCCCAACAGCCCTCACTGAGGCACTGGAAATGAAAGCAGTATTTCTCGTCCTTGAGGTTTGAATTCTAGAGGAAAAACAGGGCTTCTGCTGCACATGCACTGTGAGCTGTCTCCTTTGACCTCCCGATTGTGCCGTAGGCTCAGTTCATGCCTGCTTGTGAGGTCAGTGTCTGAAAAGTCTGCTTCCCCTGGCTAGCCCATTCTGGGCTGTCGGACTGCTGGGCAGCAGTGCTGACCTGGTGCCTTGGTTTAAACCCCAGAAGGATCAGCACAAATAAGAGCCTGGGTTTCTTGAACGACTGTTAGTCCCTGGGCCTAAGGCAAAGGATAATACCTGCCGCTGGGCACTCCCAGGCAGTGAGAAGTCAGTTCCCTTACACCACTGCATGGAGTGAGGTTATAGCACATACAGGAGCGTGTTTAATTGATTTGTGTGGTGGGAAGGAGCCCAGGTGTGATACCTAACCAAATGTCCAGCTGGCTGAGCTCATGCGTCTTAAACTTGAAACTAAAAATATCCTTAGTGATCCAGGAGGAGAGATGACTGCACACATCGCAAAGATTTTGCCTTCTCTCGATCAGGCTCCTCTGTAGCGTAGGAGGAGTTAGTAGCAGTTCTTGGGTGAACAGAGGCCTGAAACTCTTGGTAGGTCCACAGCAGGTGGCCAATATATAATGGAAGTGGAAGGATATCCTCTTTTGGCAACAAATAAATACAGCTTTGCTGATGAAAGTTGTTTTTCTCGGTCAAGGTAAAGCTCGGACAATGTTAATGTTTGAAAACTGCCGGGCTAACACAGTGGAAGGAAATCCTTGCATGCCTCATAGCGGAAGGTGGCCATGAGGCTGCGACGTACACATCCCTGCAGCTGACCCGAGGTACGGTTGTTTTGGTCAAATACTCCGTGACCCTGGACTCGCTCCAGCTCGTGCATAAGAAGGGTAAAAGTAGATAAAGGTACCGGCTGTATTTAGATGCAGCGTTTCCTTTGACTAGCAGGAGAGGAAGGATCCCTGCTGCAAGCACCCGCTCCAGCGCTGTCCCTGCTCCAGGAGCTGCGGAGTTCATTCACTTCGTGCTTCCTACGCTCTGCTGGCTCTGCAGAGCGGGCATGAAGCTGCCGGATGTTTGCAGGCCAGGAAGAGTTGGGACCAAGCGCAGAGCTGCAAGGTCAGCTGGAAGAGCTCACGGCTTTATTAAACACCAGGGTGGTGGGGAAAAAACTTTTTGCAAAGCTTAGTCCAGCTGCCGTGAGACGTTAGCTGGAAAACAAAAATGAGCTAGGGCCAAATTAAGAAGTAGGATGGAGGAGAACTGCTTCTTCAAGGGGTTTGTTAGCTCAGTTAGGGAGGTTTGTGCAGTTTTTAGTGGATTACGCTGCCAGTGTAAACAAAGCAGGTGGCAAAGAAAAGCTGGTCTTTGTGAACGTCCAGAAGTGTGGTTGCTAGCTGTGGATCTATGAATATTGTTTAACCATGTGTGAATATTTCTGACAGTAATACAAAGTGGCACGGTTTGCTTAGCACTCTCGTCTGTAGGATGATGTACCCTACAAATCAATCATTTCATGAGCTCTTTGGGTAAAATCCAACAAGGGCTCAGCCCCCAGACTGAGACTGGTGTAACTTGTTCATTTTCTAATTCATTGCTCCGTTAATTCACAAACTCACCAGCTCACGTGCTTGTGAGCGAGCTGGTTTCCCAGCTGAAGTTGAGAGCGCTCGTCCTTCCTGCTCCGTTACAGTGCCTGCGCCTCCTGCACGCAGTGGGAAGCCCGAGGCCCGAGGCCCTGCGGGTGCTGATGGGTCTGCCTGAAAGGCTTTGGGGCAGGCTGCTGAACTTACACCTCCCAGCGTGGCAGCTTGGCCCCTACCATTCCTGTGGCTGTTCCAGATCACTCCCCAGATGTTAGGTCTTACCAGAAACTGCCCAGCAATTGCTTCTGCACAGCTGCAAGGGCAGCAAGCCTCCTCTCCTGCTGCCCCTCGAGCCCGGCATGTGCAGGGCTCTGGCTTTAGACCCATGGTGCTGCTCCAGCACAGGGCAGCATGTGCTGTGTCGGGCCACAGCCTAACCTGTGTGAAAGGCCACCATGAAGCAATGCCTGTGTCAGGAAGTGCCTGTTGTGCAGCAGCGGGGTTGTTTAGCTCAGCCTGGTGTTGGGACCCACGGCTCTCGGTGTCAGGCTGGCTGTGACAGCCCATCGGACTTGCTGCAGCTGAGTTAAAACACAGGTGCAATGTGTGTGTCTTTAGGTTTACTTTTATGAAATGTTCTTAGTTTCCAACTCAACTGCGAGTCCAGCCTGAATTTCTGACTCCTGAAGTTGACGGATTTGGCAGTGTGTGCTCAGCGGATGATCTTTATGACGGCGAAGATGGTGAAGGGCCTGGAGAGGGAAACATATGAGCAGCAGCTGAGATCACTGGGCCTGTTCAGCCTGGAAAAGAGGCTGAGGGGAGAAATCACGGTCTACAACTTCCTCATGAGGGGGAGTGAAGAGGCGGGTACCTATTCTCCATAAATACCAGTGATAGGACCCATGGGAATGGGGTTCAGCTGAGGCAGGGGAAGTTCAGACTAGACATCAGGAGGAGGTTCTTCACTGAGAGGGTGGTTGCGCACTGGAACAGGCTCTCCAGGGAAGCAGTCACTGCACCAAGCCTGTCTGAATTTAAGAGGAGATTGGACTGTGCACTTAGTGACATGGTCTAAACTTTTGGGTAGACCTGTGTGGTGCGAGGAGTTGGACTTGATGATCCTTATGGGTCCCTTCCAGCTCGGGATATTCTATGATTCTATGTGGTCTTTTTGCCTTTGAAACAGCACTGTGTTGCTCTGAGCTTACGTGTTGGGTGTACAACAGAGTGATCTGTCCTGTGCTGTCACTTGATGTTGGACACACGAGGTCCCCGATACCAGTTTCCCCTCCAGCCCTGTGATTCGAGCAGCGGGTCTTCACAGGAGCAAAGCAGTGTGTAGGCATTCGCAGGCACTGTTGGCTCTCCCCGAGCCCTGGGACGGTCAGTGCACAGCCAACCTCGCCTGCCCTGGGTGGTTCTCTAAATCCTGCCCTACAAAGCAGTTTGGCAAGGTCTAGCAAGTTCTTCGTGCCCCTCATTGGCCCTCAAGTCCTAGATCACGGCTGCAATCTTCTGGTTTTCGTAAAGACTTGTGTAATTAAGCTTTGTCGTGAATATTTTGGAAAAACAAACCCACCCCTGATGAGCTAACGAAGCCCTGACTGCTAACAGCTCCGTCAGAGCTGCTGGCCGTGTTGTGAAATTGGTTCCAGCATTCCCCACGAGTTTTGTTCCAGCTGTTGCGTCGTTTATAGATGAAACGAGTACGGGCAAGCTCTGCGTGCTGGCTACGCAGCAAGGCTCCAGTGCATTCATGGTGACAGCTGACTTGTTTTTTTTAACCTCTGAGCCTTTAAAAAAACATCCCAGTTCTGTTTCTGTCCCAGCTCTCTTCTAGTGGACGGATGCGGGGAATGTCCATAAATACAGCCTGTAGCGTGCTTCTCGTCTCTCCATGCAGAAAACAAGTTTGGATTTCTCCTCATGGACCTGTTGAAGGGATGACAAAGTAGAACAAAAGCCTGGTAGGGCAAATGCTGGCACTTCTGAGTACCGGCACAACTGTTGTTTATGGGTGGAATAATAGACACTCACTATTGTCTGCCTGCTAATTAAAAACTGCCACTCCTAGGCTGGGTTACATTTTCCTTTTATTTTGGAACTGAGTAAAAGGGATCTGTGAAAACGCTGCTCCTTGTAAGAGGGGAACATTGTGTGGAAAAGGATGGGCAGCTCCAGCTGGCTGCAAGTTCCAGCCTGACTGCGGCCCAAGAGGTGGGAGCCCCCTGACAGCCGTCGGGAGCTTTTCTTTGCTCGTAGGAGAGAGACCCCCACGTGAGCAAAGCGGCATTCAGTTCCCAGGCAAACGCCCTATGTCCAGGAGTATGCAGGAACCCGTGTGGTAGCTGTTCTTCTCTGGACCTCGAAAGAATTTGGAGCATCTAAGTAAGTGGATTCAGTTTTCATTATTTATGAATATTTTATTATTTATAAAAACTTCCAGGGAGACTTAAATCTTGTAAGGTAGTAAAATCGGTCCAAACAAGCAAAATAACCGAGCAAGATGTCTCTTCGAAAACTTGATTTTTGCCTGGACTTGAAGTATTTTGCTTTGACTAAATAACTCGGAGTGACCTGACGCTGCTACACAGCTTACTTTTTTCCTCCCATTGTCTCACCGGCCGTGTGGAAGCTGGCTGCCCTGAGTCAGGCCGTCAGTTGCTCAGTGTCTCATCGCCTTGGTAGCTCTGAAGCGTTTGCTCCTGTGCCGACCATGGAGCTGTGCTGTGTGCACGTCCTCTCTTTGAAGCGAGGATGTCTGGCATTCCTGGGGCAGTAACTCCGCGGGATGCCTGACAACACCCTGACTCACGGGGAGCTCAGCCCGGGGAGCCCATCCCGCTGCTCGGGATTGCGGTGCAGGAAATAAACAAGATGACAGCCTAGCGCATCACGTCTTGGGGCTGAGAACTGGCGCAGCCGAATGAGAGCCCCTTTCTGGCACTCCTCCTGTTTGCAGCTGTTGCCCCATCCCTTTCCCCACATGGGAAGGAAATCCAACCTGCAGAAACCAGAGTAGGGTGCGTGAAGTGCCCTCTGATGCGAGTTTTGGAGTTTGAGCTCGTGCATGTACCTTTTTTTCCTATGAACGTGACGGAGATGCAGAGCACTCGCTGCAGGAGGTGAGGACGGTGCTTGGGTGAGCTCTGCCGGATCCCCGACCCGTGTGAGCTGACCCGGCCGGGCTGTGTTTGGTGCTGGTTACTCATTACAGGCAGCGGGGTCGCTGGCTGCTGGCCTGCTGTCCTCTTGCCTCTCTTCCTTCACACCTTAAGAATGATGTGTGGTCAGCACAGGCCCCTGCGTTTGAAGGAAATGAACAAGCATCTGGGTGGCTGCTAACCCAGTGCCTGTCATGTCTCTCACCTCTCTGCCTTCAGTGTCCCACAGGAAGGAGAGGCTTTTTGCAAGGCACGGCACCCAGTAGGTGTCAGGCATGTGTTTGAACGAGGAGACAAACCAGGCCAGCCTCACAAACCAGCGAAGGCTTCTAATTTTACAGTCTGAAAATGCCCAGGAGGCAGAAGCACATTCAGTTAAAGTTGGTAAATAGGTCCTGGTTATTCATCAGAATGAGTGTTTTTGTGCATGAAGAATAGCTGCTGTGTCTTAGCACTTCCTCCTATTGTTACAGTTCTTCCTTCAACAGTGGAAATGTTTTGGGTGGTTTAAATTACATTTACAGTAGTAATTAGGTTGAAACAACATTGCAATTGACTTATCTAAATATACGTGTGTGTAAAAAGCGCTGGCTTCTTCCTCCTCCTTTACTCCCCTGAGCCACGGCAGGCTGGATTGGGCTGCAGGACGCTGGCTGCTCCTTGCTTTTTGCCTTTGTCCAGCGGCCACGAGCCTCAAGGCAAGGTGGTAAACTGCCTGCGAATATGGGTACCGGTGCTTGTAGTAAATCTGTTTAACGTATTTTTATGGCTTCCACGTTGCAGTTTCTCGCACCTAATCCGTTTGTTCTTGTGCACGGTTTCAATGTATGGTAAGAAGAGGAGGAGCAGCAGGCAGCGGGAGGTGGCCGTGCATCCCAGCATGGGGATCTCTGCTCGGGGCTGCTGCCTCTGCCCGGGGAGTGCTGGAGTGGCTCTGCCTCTGCCTGCTCGTCCCGCTCCGCTGCAGCATCACCTCCACACTGGTACCCGTGGCTCCTCCTTTGCCTGTTGGTGTTCTTTTTTTTTAAAAAAAAATTTTTAGTTTAAGCGTGAGGTTGATAGCTATTTGTGTGCAACCAGGCTCTGCTTAGGAATCATCCCCTCTTGCTGTTCATCCACCGCCTGAAGCCCTAATCCTCGGTTTGCCGCAACCCTTTGGTGCGATAAAGCAGATCACGTGCTGTGACACAGAGCTCGCGGCTGTTTTACAGTAAGTGGGGTCGGAGCCATTTGTTACGGGCTCTGAGCCATCCTCAGAGCAGGGGGCTGGGAGGGTGAAGGGGCAGCACTGGGCAGCCAGGGAGGTGGTGTTTGACCTCCATCACTCCCTGGGTCGGTGCAGCAATACCCTTGGGAGCTGGGGAGCTTTCCCAGGGGGATGACAAAACCGTGTCTTGCACCACGGAGTAAAATCACTAGCTGGAGCACCTCCCGGGGTCTGAGCGCTGTGTTTCTTGCCAGCTGTTGAGCTGGGAGATGCTTGCTTGATCTCGCAGCCGAGGGCAGAGCAGTGAGGCTGTGTGACGGCTGCCTGCTGGTAGCTGGGGCCTGGCGCACAGCCGCGATCGTAGCCGAACGCTTTGCCCCGGGGCACGGCCTGGGTGCTGCCTCCCTGCTGGGCTGCGAGCAAGCTGGGGCTTGGGTAATGGCACAGTCCTGGTGGCTCCAGAAACTGGAATCATCTGCTGATCTTAATGGCTCTGCGTGGCGGATGGTAACACTGCCTGAGGGTTTTTGTGGTACGTGATGGAGTGGAGGAGGGGGATAAATGATTTTCGGGTTTTCCTAATAGTCTGGACTCCATAAAAATGAACCTCCCCGAGGAAAACGAATTGTGCTTAAGGGGTTTCAGCTGCATTCAGGCTTTTTGCTCTTCTTCAGGTTGTAGTGCCTTTGACTTATGTTTGACTTGGGGATGCCTGACAAATGAAATGCTGCCCTAAGTTCTAGCAGTGCAGCTCATGAGCACATGTTGAAACCGACAGGCACTGACATCGAGCTCTGATGCGGCAAAGGTTTGGTGCAGCCCTCCCAGACTCACAGTCCCTGGGCTCAGGTCTCCAGGCATCACATGCTGTGCTCAGCTGAAATTCCTATCCGAAAGTGGGTGGGATGTTTTCCACTTTTTTTTTTTTTTTTTTTTTGGTCCTGGAAAAAAAAAAATAAAGGTTTCCAGAGCAAGCCAAGTCATGTCAGCTTGGCAGGGTGCACAGGTCCCTGCAGAAGCAAGTCCTGCACTAAAGCCATATCATTGGCGGTGCTGGGCTGGTACCAGTGAGTCACTGGAACTAACTGTGCCTGCTGGGAGCACTGCTACGTCTCTTTGTTCCCATGTTTGAGTAAGATGATCTCGGCCTGGTGAGCTTGGCTCATCTTTAATGACACCAGGAAGTCTTTCCTGGTGAATGAAAGCTCAAAACCAGGGTTGGAATATTTAGCCTGATCCGGTCCATCCTCAACTGGAGGCTCATCTGGCCCCTGTCCTATTCTTCCCCCTTTCTCACAAAGTGGGAAACAAACTTGCTACGTACTCCTCTCAAATACCACGAAGAGCCGGAGTCCAGACAGGAGGGAAGGTGTGAAGGGCAGTAGGTGGAGGTACAGCTGCTGTGTGCGCACCTCAGTCAGTTAGATCTTCGTTTTTCTGCAATGCTTGCATGCTGCTTCGTGTGAGTAATTAAACGTTCTATTAAAGAATTCTCTTATCATCCCGTATGCTTCAAATTCTCCCCAATTTTGCAACAAGCCTGTGACGATGAAGCTGGCTCATCCTAACGCCTGACAGAGCCGGTCTGTCTGAAAACCTACCCAAAAGTAAAAGCATCTGGCTGGAGTTATTAAAGGAGATGTAATGAGAAGGAAAACAGCTGAGGGATAAAATAAAGGCAGTTACAGGCTGTCGTCATCTTCTGGCAGCCCGTGTGCGCTTTTGAGTAACCGAGGAGCAGCCTGGTTGCTTGTTTTAGGGCAAGGTGTGTTTGGTGGGAAGCCTTTTGGAGGGGCTGGGTGGTCCCAGGGCAGGACCAGTGCTTCCTCGGGTGGTAAAACCAGCAGGCTCAGAGCAGCCAAATCTCCTCTCGTAAATCTGTCTGGTTCTGCCACTCCTTGCTCTCCTGTCGAAACCTGGGCAGCGTGTGCTCACGCACGGTGCCTCCTGTCACAGGAGGCTCTGCAGCACCCCTTGGCTTGTGAGCCTGGACAGAAGGGTGAAAATGTTTTCCTGCCTTTTTGCGTCTCAGTGAGGTCTTTGCATCGGATGTGTCCTTACAAAGCGCTGCCCACATGTACAAGCTGCAGCTCGTGGATGGGCTTTTGTTGCAGCTGTGGCTTTCACAAGCTGCAGTGCTCCCAGGCTGATGCCTTCCATGCTTTATCTTGGTGTGGAGTCCGTGTGGGAGAAGCCATGCAGATAACCTGCCTTGCGAATCTGATCCCTTGTGATACTCACGAGGACCACCTGCAGCAAACAAGCTGAATAAGAAATTTAACGTAGGATGCGTGTGCAAGAGCTGGGGCCGTGCTGGGAAGAGGGAGCCAGCTCCAACTCCAGCCGTCTGGGGGGATCCTCCCGCAAAACCAGGCTGGCTGGCGGTGTGGCCGTGGGTCCCGGCATAAATTTGGGCATCTGGGTGGTGTTACGGTGGTGTTACCGCTGGAGCCATCAGCTGTGGGGTGCCAGGTGGGGTCAAAGCGTCTAGACTAAAGCAGTGGCTGAAATAAGGGCTGTGTTAATGGGTCAGGAACTCAACCGGGATGCCTTCTTTGCATGCTTTCATGAGGGACTGTCTGAAACAGCTGCTGCTGCCCTTTCAAGCCGTGGCAGGCAAAGCAGGCTGACCCATAGAGCCAGTCCTACTGGGAGCCTGGGGAACCGAGCGCGGTTATTACCTGCGCTAAGTTGCTTTGCATGTCTTCATTAAAGAAACTTTAAACAAATAAGTCAGCTGTAACCTTTGCTTCAGGAGTGAGAACGATAAATATCAGAAGAAAGGCAAGTTAAAGAAATGCTGTGAAAAGGTTTGGTGGAGAGAATGGGAGTAACAAATAGGAATAAAACCTTGTGGGTACAGCAGAGAGAAAGGACTTTAACCCTTTGCTCCTTTGTGTATGGCTTGTTGATGAGATCTTAAACAGGGATCAGGATCTTGCAAAATACCCTCCGTAGGTGGTTGGGGTTTGTGCTGCTCTTTCAACACGGGTGTCTTTCACAAAGCTGTGATTTACACCGTGCCGAGCTCCGGCAGGGTGTGCTGACTTGGCTTTTTAGTAAGTGCTCTGTTTGTTGGTGCTGCTGTGTTGCTTTATATTTGCTGCCTCCCTTCCACTCTACACCCAGGCAGATTTTTTTTTTTCCCTTGATGTTCTCTTACTCCTGAGAAGTGTAACTTTGCGGAGCAAATCCAGTATTTGACTCCTCCTTCCCAGTGCTGCTTGTGGGAGTTATTCTTTTCACATGCCTGTGACTCCAGTTAATATTTAGCAAGCTTCAGCTTCGGCACAGGCTTGGAAATAACTCCTTGCTGCTCCCTGATTCCCACGAGTGCCGGCCGCTGGCTTCGTGCTGCCCTTCAGGCGTGGGCAGCTCAGCCCCTGGAGCCCCTGCCTTGGAGCCACAGGTGTATCGGTGGCGCCTTCTGCTCCGTGTCCCGTGGGAGGGCAGGGAGGGAGGGAGGAGAGGCTGGGTGCAGCACCAATCAGCGACACCTGCCAGGTGACGAGGAGCAGCTCTTGGCAAGCGCTTTCAGGCTCCTGGGCTCGGTGGCAGCACTTGGTGCGACGTGGATGGACTGACCGCTGCGCCCCTTCCCCGCCGGACATGGACAGGCTCGGCAAGCAGGGCTCGGGGCTTGCCAGGACGTGGATCCCCAGGCCCCGGGTGGTTCTGCAGCCCATCCAGGCACCTGGCTGCTCGCCGGGCAGCAGCAACTGCAGGTACGGGGCTTGGTGTGCGGGGCACGGCTTCGCCGGGTGGGCATTCCTCCCAAGGCAGGCTGGAGAGAGACCCGCGGCACGACGGGTGGAAACGAGATAGATGATAGCTCGCTTGCCTCTGGAAATCTGTTCTTTAAAAGTGTGCTCTCGCTGCCTTGATTATGAAAACCAAACATTAAAACTTCCTTTTGTTTAGTGGGAGCATAATAGCTTTTTTCCAATGGTGTCAGTGTGGAAGTTGGACCCGCAGGTGTGTGTGGTTGGGGTAGTGCTGTGGGAGCTGGTGAATGCTGTGTGCATCCTCACAGCTCAGTAGTAAAGATGCCTTCACAGCTTGTATGTTTTGAAGGCTTTCCAGTTACTTACAGAACCTGTAGGAAGGTAAGAACCGCTTATTTATAAATATTCTGCAAACCAAGTGGAAGATACAAGTGAAAACTGAACGCCTGCTCGACAGACACCATCCTCTTTGGGTACTAACAGGACGTTAACTGACTTAAGGTCGCATTTAAAGCCTATTTGCATCAGCCTAAAAATTGCACCAAATTTCAAAATGTCTCCCTGCTGCGGTGACCTGAGTGTGTTGGTTCTGTATGAATATGCTCGCAAGCATCTTGTTTATGAACGTAGCACGCTTTGATGTTTGTGTCTGACTTCTCACTTTGCCTAGTCTCTTTTGGGTTTGTGTGTGGAAGCAAGAAAGGAAGTCTTGAAAAGATCCCAGGCAAAATTTGGGATTCAAAACAAAATCTTAGGGAGAATGACCTAGGACTAATATCGTAAATGACTTTAAACTTATCAGTGTGTAAGAGGACCAGACGAATACTTAGAGATTATTGCAAGGTTTCTTTGAAAAATAAAAATATCCAGTAACAATTTTTTTTGCCAAGCAAGTTAGATTTGTTCCAGGGTCTTTACTGGTGCCAGAACCTCTGTGGTCAGATCTGAAGAGGCGCTACAGCCGTGACACCCCCTCGGCCCTCTAGCTGTGATCGTAACATTCAACCCCTACCGAGGGGCAGTTTGCAGCTGCTCAGCCAGCTCTAACCAGCAGGTGAAATGTGTCCCGTGCACACCTAACCTCCGTGGTGGCTTACACCTAGCATGTGCCCGTGCAGTGAGGTGACTGGGAAATGATACGCAGGACATCCTCGTGGTCTAATTAATTGTCTTTAATGACTGTTTGTTTTCCCAGCGGTAGCTGCGGGGATGCTCACTGGATTCCCGTGCAGAGCATGTGGTGGTGTCACGTCTCCAAAGCGCTCCTGAGCAAAGGCAGGTGCTGACCCCGCTCTCCCCACCCCGTGCTGCTCCTCTGAGCTGGTGCTGTGCGGGGTGCCGGCAGGCGGAGGCTTTGCAGGCAGCTCCTTCCTGGTGCGTGGGGTTAACCTGCCCTCGGCAGCTGCCTCGGATCAGCTCCCCGGCCTGGCTGTTGTTCTTGGAAGGCGTGCTTTCTGCAAGGCCAGCGTTTCTTCCTCTTGCTACATGGCCTTGAGTGAAGCACTATTTATAGGGCTTAACTGAGCGGAGGCTTTTCGTGGCGATGTAATAGCTGAGCAGTTTGTCTTAGGTGTGATAACTCTCCCCTGAGAAATGCAAGCAAGGAATTTAGCCCTGTCTTTCCCATGTTCCAGCACCCCTAGACCCCTTGTGCACGAAGCATAGCTCGATTCTGCAGCACATCTCTCAGCCCCTCCTTATTGTGTGCTGGCTAGCAGCTTACTCGTCTCCTCTTTGTAGCCTCTCGCCTGTTCCTACATATCTGAGCAACACAATTACTTATTCTCTGCTCTAGTGTAGAGCAGAGGCTGGTAAAATGTGCTCCAAGAGATGAGAACAAGTCGTGTCATCCTTACTTTAAGTTCAGCATTGAAGCGGCTGTAAAACATTTAATATGGGTGAATCTGTGCTTCTCTAAAAGTCTTAACAACAAAAAAAAAAGTTTTAACAAATAATGACATGTAAAAAAATGCTCTGAACTTCTTTGTAAAGGGTTCAAACACACTAACCTAATCTGTCCTCTGAAAGCCACGTGGTCACTCTCCTGCTCTGTCCTCCAGCTGGGAAGCTGAGGTCTACAGGGGCTGAGCATCTCGCCTAAAGTCACAGGCAGTGGAAGTAAAGTGAGGAGGGGAGGGTGTCTCATAACAGGAGCGTGTTTAGGGGATGGGTTCAGTAACTGGGAGGCATTGACTCATTCCGGCCTTGCTCAAGTCCCTGGTACCGCGTGCTACGGGGATGTGACAGGCAAGTCCTTAACGGGCAGGAATGAGTACCAGCACCTCGTCAGAGTCCCGTGCGGTTGCTCTGCCCATGGCATCCCAGGGGGACACGGGGCTGGCTCTGCATGGGGGAGGCGATGGGTAGGGAACAAGTGTGCAGGAGCCCTGTGTGCTGCAGGAGGTGCTAGTTGGCTGTGGGGTTTGGCAAACCGGTGCCCTACTGGTAGGAGAAACTGGTGTGACAAAGTCCGTGCAGCTGCTGGAAAGGAAAACTGTTCAGAGTTGGGGTGTACCCTGGTTCTGGGAGTGCGTGAAGATAGAAACAGGGCTGGAAATGCTACCTTTAATTCTTATGTGTTCATATGGCAGATCAGTTCAAACTCGCATTAAATCTCAACGCTTTGTTTTGACCGTGTGCCCCTTTCTCCAGCAGGATGTCCGTGTCGGTGAAAGGCCTTTCCTGTTTGGCTTACCTTGCTGCTGCAGGGAAAGTGAGCCCCGGGCTCCCCCGTCGTGACCTTGTGGTGAAAGAAATGGGGGGAGGGCATGGCTTACGTCTTCTGAGGTCAACCCAAACCTTAATGCAACGGGGCAGGCACCTAAACTAACAGACTAGACTAAACAGGGTTTGAGTGTTTTTGATTTGGCTGTGTCTGCATGGGTTTATCAGTCCCATGTTTGTTCTGCTCTCAGTTTCAGTCTGAGACACCTCCAGGCAGATCTGTGATTTTAGGCAAATTTTGCTATTCCTTAGCTTGCTTATTTAGACCCTTACCAAAGGGAGAGGAGATAAGTCTATTCCAGACAAAGGGCTGAGGTGGGAGTGTGGAGATGAAGAAACTCCTTTGCCCTTAAACACTTCGATACCAATGTTTGGTTTCAGGTAAGTTATAACCTGTGCTTTATCCAAAAGTCGCAGCGCTTTGGCAGAGGTGACCTCCAGAGGTCAAGTCCGGCAGAAGGCACAGCGAAGGCGCCACGCGTTACACAAGAGCATCTGTGTGCAAGTATTTCTCTCCCCGTAGTGCGGGACACACAACGACTGTTTTGTCTTTGTGGTGTCGCTGCGGGTGTCAGGACAGGAGCTGGGGAGTGGCTGTGTTGTTGTGGGGGAAAGCTGGCTCTGGTCTGCGTCGCTCTTCACATACACGGAGTGATCTGGCGTGTCCCCTTTATCACTTGCAGAACAGGCTTCTTCACAACAGCCTTGGGTGACGCTGCTCCCAGAGCCGCTTGCATAATGGCACATCTTGATGAACTGATTGCCGTGTTACTGCAAACAAGCTCTAATCTTATTAGCAGGCTGTGCAAATGACAACTCTTCTCGCTCGTGCTGTAGATACAGACCTTCAAGTGCGTTGTCCCGTAGGTGCGACGTCTTTGATAAAATGCCTTTGTACAAACAAGTGGTGGTAGGCAGCAGTGCCACAAGAAGCAGGCAGGGCTAGAGGCACTGGAACTTTTTGTAGGGGCTATACTCTGAGACAGTCTGCACGGCAGCGTGTGTATGAGCAAACCCCGTGTGGTTACGGATATGCGAAGATACGTCAGCAGTGGTAGACTGCTGCTGTGATTGCTGTAATCCTGACTTTTAAACTGCTCTGGGTTGTTAAGCCAGGGAAAGTAAAGCATGCTAGGGGTATATTGGGTAAGTTATTGTTCCTCTTTGCCACAGTAATTTGATAATTGGTCTGCCCTTATGGTCTCATCCAAGAAGCTTGAACAGCCCTGTGCTTCTCGCTGTCTCCCAAGGGAGACATCAGCACTGATCTGCTCCGCGGGTGGAGGGGAAGGGGAAGTTGGCAGGCTGTGCTGCAGGCTGTGCACGAAATGTAGGGGGTTGTAAGGAGAAGAGTTGGACCTTAGAGTAGGATTTGAAGGATTTGCAATAGCTCTTTCTTTTGAGTTAGGCCTTTGGCTGACTTGCTATGAATTGGTTCTCTTCTGTTCACAGAAAAGTTATGGAACTTGTGTCCACGACATCTCTTGTGTTAAACTTGCTATCTGTGCATTGGAAATCGATTTTTTTTTTTTTTTTTTTTGTAATTCTGCAAGTCTGAATGAAATCCCAAATTGTGCATCTCCTAAGATTATGCTTCATCTAAGATTTTGATCAGTAGGCTGTTGTCTTTCAACAGGGATCTGTTACCACATTAACACTGATATATTTGAAAGAATGATTGAGGTGTAAACTTCCAATTCTTTAAGTATAAGATACATACTTACATTTAGGTGTAAGTATATAGATATATATAGATATGACTTTTGAGGATTTTCTCTATTTTTTCAAATACTCTTGTCTATTATTTCTTGATGACTTTATCTCACCACTTGATCTTAAACAAGAAAATCTATCACGTTATAAAACTGTGATGGTCTGATCTTCCAGGTTTTTCAGCTGGATTTAAACTGCTTGCTTAGGATAGGAACTTGGAAGCAAATTAAAGAATTTATTTATTTATTTATTTATTTTTCCTGCATAGGCATGCTTGGTTTGTTCCCCTAAATCTTATGTTCTTGTACTCATTGATTGTTTTTGACCTTGAAGTAAACTGTGGGTGAGATGCACATGTCTTGTGATGTTAACATATTTGTATTCTCTGACTTAGCATCTTTATCTGTCAAAAAATTACAAGATAAAATAATTTCCAACTCTTCTTTCAAAAGAGCTTTTGCTTTGTGCTAGTGATCTAAATTGCTATGGAACGACTCCGTGTGCTGCTCAGAGCTTGCTCTTTCTCTCAGACTCCTCCTATCTGTTTCTTTGTGTCCTGTGTCTCCTTGTGCTTGCTCCGGATTTGTGGGTATGTCCTTAAACTGGGTGCTTGCATGTGCCTTATATAACTTAGTTGTTCTGTTCTTGTTGCCTTTTTTCATCTTATTTCTTCTGGAAACAGCGCTAAAGGAATTCCATTTTCTGCATTTACACTTGCCACCTTCTGTTCTGTCTGCAGTACTTAAGAAGGAACTTCGTTTATTCACCTGCTAGGAAGCTCTTTCAGTGAGGAAAGGACGTTGAGCAAGCAGCGAAGCAGTCCAGGCAGCTATGATCCTTTGAGAAAGTCTCTGACGAGAACGATTCAACCCTGGAATGAACAAATGCTAAGCAACGCTGTTTATCTTATTTTGATATTCAAGAGGGCCAAGAGTTTGCTTGAGTGTTTACAATAGATTTGCTGTGTGTTGGCAGTATCTAGGAACAGATCAAACACTACTCTGAGATTTTATATCCTAGCCCGGGACTGGTGAACCACCAACACTCAGTCAGCCTTTAAGGGCTACCAGTGCTCTACACAGAGAGGATTTGTAGAAGAAATAGGAAAATGAACCATATAAGCTCCACGCCAGTCTAGTTTCATTCCTCATAACTGCTATTAATCCTGAAAAGTCAGGCTAGACTGAATGTGTAGGTGAGCCAGGTGGATGAATCCAGAGCCCCACTCCAATTAGCTCTCTTAAACGAGAGGAGGAGATGGCGTTAGGATGGTCAGTCTTCCCAGAGTCATTCCTTAGCGGTTGCCCTTAGCTAGATCTTTCTACCCAGCTCACTCCTCTGTTGGGTTAATTTTTAAATCTGTATGATGTTAAGCTTTTTTGTAGTGCTTACAGTGCATCTGAGAGAACTTGATTATTCCACTTTGCCCAGTTGCAGCTGAGCAATTAACATTTTAAGCCAACAATCTACACTTGAAATCTAAACTGTTGCTATGTTTATACGTCATGGATTGCCCTCTGTTGACTTGGGAATGCAATGAGGAAGAACAATCTCGTAGGTGCACTGAATCTGAAATTAACCTTCCACTTGGCTGGTTGGATTTGTAAAGCACTGTGCAGCGTGTTCAAGAAAAAAACAGACCAGAGAATAAAGCATTTTATAAATTTTAAGGTCTGACTCTAGCTTTGGTGTTGTCCCATCTCACAGGGCAACATCAACAGGAGCTCAGGGCTTGTACAGCTGGGCTTTGGATCCTGCTAACGCTGGATAGGGTTGCTGTGTGTTGGTGAAACAAAGCATAGTATGTCACACCATGGGGGTGTCAAGAAGAAAAGTTCAGTTGGCTTTTGGGCTGTTCAACCCACAAACAGTTCAAATATGGCTCTCCTGTAGGAGACATGCAGCATGACTAGCAGTGGAGCTCGTTGATGCAAGGACTCCTAGCTCATCTGAATGTCCTTCCAGTGGAAGGAGGCAAAATAACAGAAGCAAGAGTCACAGTGGGATGTGGGTGCTTACAGCAGTTCCCTGGTGTCTGACAAAGCTACATCCTGGTTCCATGTTACGTTGTCGTGATATGGAGCTGAAGGTGCTGGTAGACCCGAAAGAGCTGGTGGCAGAAGTGCAGCCTGAAGATCTGGGCTGTAGGGATGTTGTGACCCTTCTCAGACGTATACCAGGAATCTGCCTTAACGCTTTAGGTGGGCATCTCTTCACTTGGTCCTAGCATCTCCTGGACAAAGCTTGTAATCAGAATCTGGATAAGTTGTGTGGAATATCTGACTTAAGTCACCCTTTGAAAGAGCTGAAGACCATAACTATGGCCTTAATTTTTTGTTGTTGATTCTTTTTTTTTGCTATTTTAATTTTTTTTTTAGGCAGGCCTGGGTCAGGTGTGGAGAAGGGTTTGCCATAGCTGTGTGTGACACAGGCTTGCTGCAGAGCGTGTGCTAGGGTAGGTGCTGCTGGGCCCGCAACCTGGATGTAAATGCTGTTCGGGTGTGAATCCACAGCCATTTCTGGGATGCCCCATGAGCCTGCTCTAAATGAGGCTGAACATGAAGGAGAGGTGCCTTTTAGAGTTACTTTGATCTGTGTAACTTAGATTCTGACGTATACTTACATATCCACTGCACTGCACGATCCCACCAGCATAGTGCAGCAGCTTATGGCGAGAGGAGTAGTTATGTGCCTGCTAAGCGCCTTCAGCAGAGCAATTAGGGCAGCTTGTAAGGCAGCTCTTCAGCCTGTTCAGTGTTAAACATTGAGAGACTGCTCTTCAGTGCAAACTTGGCTGCGTCGGTGCTTCTGGAAGTGATGCTGGCCAAAACCACATCCCTCAAAGCGATCAGAAATTCTCCTCCTAAACTCATGTCGCAAGTGGTGATATTTGTTGACTGTCCTGTAACATCCTAACAGGACCTCACGGCGATGATGTACTGAAATAGGCTTTTTGATGGTAGCAGGGTGGCTTTGTTTAAACATAATCCTCTTACGAGAAGGCTGGCAGCCAAATGCGAGGAGATGTAGAGGAGCACTGAAGAGCTGATGTAAGCAAAGTCATCTAAAATTTTAACTCCTAATCTTAGTTTTAATTTTAACTCTTAGCTCTTTATCCTAGTGGGTAAAGGCATAAGTGTA
The DNA here is from genome assembly GCA_011076525.1 of Nettapus auritus. NCBI lineage: Eukaryota > Metazoa > Chordata > Aves > Anseriformes > Anatidae > Nettapus > Nettapus auritus. The sequence continues at coordinate 3,382,454 of CM021784.1, forward strand.
AAGTTTAAAGGGAAAATAATGATTTAGGATGGTAGCTGTATGAGAGCTATGAAAAATGGATGTGAACTGTAAAGGTTAAAAGCCAGTAATAAAATCTTAGATGGAATATTTAAGTGCTCCACCATGCTGTGAAGTGGAATCTCAGCTGCAGGTCTGTTCATCCAGGAGTAGGAATGGAAAAAAGATGTGGATGGGTAACAAATGAGCAGAATGCTTCTGCCTTTGTCAGAGGTGGGCTGTGTGGTGCAATAGCTCTTTTAAATTTTTAACTTTCGTGTTCCTGTAAAACAAACAAAAGACTTACTCTTTGTGTTCTCCACTCTCTTGCTGCCTCCAGATGTTCTGCAGTGATGGTTATCGCTTTAGTTCTGACCTTTAGAAGAGAAAGGCTGGCTGCATGCATGTTAGAAAAGTATAAGCAGGGTATGTGTGCGCGTGTAAATATAAGAGCAAAATATCCTCTACCACGTGCCTCTTAGTTTTTAGATCTTCACATTTGTTATTTTAAGACTTGAAATGCTTCTTATAAGAGCAATTCATGCCAGAACTGCTAGTAATGGCTTTCCAGATTGAAGGGAACTAAAACTTGCAAGATATTTTGCCATCAGTAACTTTCTTAGTCCTTCTACACTTGTGAGGTTAATTTAATTTTGGTAGTGGTTTCGTTGTCGTGTTCTGTCAAAGCATAAGACTTACCTTTTTTTTTTTTTTTTGTCATGTGACTAGAAAGCAATTCTGTGCTGTGTTTTGTAGTGGTGACTGTTCATAGCTATTCTTGGAATATTCTTCAAACCGTCCCGTGTTGGCATAGAGTACGGTGTCTTGATTTTGTGTTCCTAAGTTAAACCGTTGAGGTGTTTATATAAGTAGGCTACTCTTAGACCTACTTCCTTTTGTCTTTAAAAAGATACACAGCGGGATTTAAAGGGCTTACAACCCTTTGAAGAGAAGAACAAATTCATTTTAGGAGAGGCATTTCTTTATGAAACGATGAGAAACTCACAGCTTCCTTTAGGGAGGTTGAAAGCTTAGCTGAACAACGCCAGCCGAGACTTTGGCTGTCCATGAATTACTCAGCAGGGCGGTAAGAAATTTCTGTATGTTTGGGTTTCCCAGGACGCTTCCACTGTTTCACAGCCAAAAAATCTGGTCTGGGCAGGAAAAGAGGGCCTCAAAAATCTGAGTTGTTTATTGCATGAACTGAACTGCAGGGCACAGAGCTGTGTCAGATTTTGCATACAGGGAACAAGCCTACGGAGGTTCATGTGCTGCGGCTGGGAGTCGTCAGGTTTGCCAGATAGGCAGAGCGCGTGTGTGCAAAGTTTGAAACGTCTTGGTTGTCTGTGGATGTAGAGAGCATATGTGCAAGCTTACAGGGGGATCTTGGAAGCAAGACTGGGAAACGCAGGAGGTATCTCGGAGGTTGCTGGAAGGACAGCATAGGAAGACTTGTGCTGATGTGTCCGCTCACGTGCTTGGACAGTAGTTTTTTCCCTGCTCTGGTGGATTTGATCCCAACCTTGCTTGTTATTGCCAAAGACTAACAAAAGGAAGTGTAGTACTTACCTCTGTTTGGCTTTTACTGCAGCCATTAATCAAAAAGGATGTATTGTGAATGCTGTACCTGAGTATGTGTAGCTTAATCTCTCTTCCTTATCTCTTCCTCTCTCAGTACCAGACATTGCCCTTGCAAAATGAGCCAGCTTCCTCAGAAGAGTCCTTTGGCATCCCCGTTGTCAGAGGGCATCACTTCCAGGGTAGATTCCTTGGACAACTTGTCAATGGACAGTTTTTGGCTGGAAGTAGAGAACATTAAACAGAGCACTGAAGCCGAGCAAGAGGAATGCAGCCTTGCAGATGTCAAAGCACAAGAGGGTAGGTTGCCAAAAACTTTGGGAGTGAGGGGTGGAAGGAAGATGTTTGTCTTTGAAAATTTTCTTATGCACCTGAATGGTTGAAAAGCATGATGGCATATGGTTAGAATGCTACCTGTCAAGTCACAGTTATATTTATATAGAGATTTTTTTTTTTTTTTCCACTGGATGGTGGTTAATTCCCCACAGAAGAGGAGTGCTAGCCTCACCTAGTTTCAGCTTCTGAAAAAAAGCTGACTGAAAAGGGTGAGAAGTACATTCACAGCTCCAGACATTTTAAAGCAGCCACCACTAAGAGTGGGTGCCCTCATTCGTTGTGCACTAGCTGTGTGGTGAGCATGCTTTGACAGCTAACAGCATTTAGGAAGGATTGTTTGTGTACATGGTCCTGAGACTGTATCATAGTGGCTTTTACAAGAGCTGCCTTTGTGGAAGGCAGGCTTTCCCCCTCTGATTCTCTGTTCAAGGAACTATAATAAGCACTGAGAATGACAAAGGTACATCCACACAAGATTTTTCTGATACTGCTTTTATTTTTTTTTCTTTTAAAGATCACTTTATGCATGTGGGGTATTTCAAGTGGGCTTTCCAGAGCATTGATTTCTATCCAGGATTTTGGAATAATTTGAGTCTGTACCAATTGCCTTTTGACATGAGAGTTTAAGTAAATATCCTGGGGTGTTGGAGGACTGATGAGCACCAAGCAGTTCCACAGTTGGGGGTCACGCATTTCCTGTGTCCGTTCTGGATGGTGGGATTGCAGCCTGCACAGCCTACAGCTGTTGTTCTGGCCTGATATTGAGAAGGATATATGAGCGTGGAGAGATGTTTGAGTGAAAGTCCTGGTGTGATGCTATGTTTGGGAAGGGTAAATAACTGTCCTGGGTTCATAAAGGGGCCCTGGAGAGTAGGACAGGAAGATAATCTGTGCTGGCCATAACGGGCAAGACACTGAACATCAAGGCCCACTGTCAGTGTCCCTGTATCAAAGATTTAAGCTTGTGTTTTAGAACTGGAAGAGATACAGAAGTGACTCAGAAACCGACTGCGTCAGGGAGGAGACTCTGGAAAAGAGGGCATGCCATTAGATTAAAGGCTGTCTAGGATATCCGAAATACTGATATGCTAGAGGCAATTTGATTGCTGTATGTAAGCAGGGACACAAAGAAAAGTTTCCTGTAATGCTGCTCATTAATCTCATAGGTAAGAGCTAACTGCTTAATTGGCTCTTGTAACCAGACAAACTTGAAGTAACGCTCCTGGTAGCAAAGCCTTCCTGGCAGGCCGGGGAGGGCAGCGCGGTGTGCTCAGCCTCTGGGTGCCTTCTGGGAAGGAGTTCAGTCACCAAGCCTTGTGCTCGAAGCATAAGTAATGAGGGGAAACTTGAGGCTGGCCTAAATGCAGGAGGCCAGGCTGGGCTGGTGCCTCCTGGCTTCGTGTCTCTGCAGCCTCCCGCTGGAGCCAGGTGAGGTGGCTGCGCAGCTGGGCTGCTTCAGGCCAAAGGCAATGCTGCTGTTTGCATAAAGGCCAAGAAGCTGGGCTAGGGCAGTAGTTAATAGCTCTGTCTGGAGCCGATGACGAAGCGCTGATAACCATCACGGCACGGAGACAGCATGGAGGCTTCGTGCAGATAAGGCAGAGCAAAAATGCTGAGCCAGTTGGAAGGTGATGAGCCCCGCGTGAGGGGTGGCGAAATGGGAGGCTGCTTGTGGCCTCCCACTGACAGCTCAGGTCAGCCTGTAACCTTGGGGAAGAACTGGGTCAGCAGGAAGGTGCTGAGGTTTGATGCTTGTGGCCTCACCCACAGCTGAAAGGGGCAAAAACTGGCTTTTTTCTCCAACAGCAGTAGTGTAGTTTTTTCCTAGCCGCTTGCTTCCACTATCTCCAAGGCCCATGGTACAACAGATGTATGTATACATTGTGTGTGGTGGTGGCACATCTGTTAGTATCCTCATAACATGCAGTCATCTCTGAGAGATGTCTGCAAAGACTGTTTCTTCTCTTCCTCTGAAAAATAAGCGGGAAGTTGCACGTAATGTTTTGTTTGATATCGTAGGATGTTCAGCTGTCATTCCATTTTTTGGAAACTAAACATAATTATTATGAATACTAGTTTTGTTTAGCTCATGTTTCAAGTAAGTTCTTGCAACTGTTGTTCTTTAGTTTTGCATATCTATTCCCATTTTGCCTCCTTCCCCAAATGTTGCTTGTCCAGATCTCACAAGGCAAATGTTAAAAACTCTCCAGGCTTAAGTCTGCAGCCAGACTGCTATGGACTTCTCAATTCTGGCCTATTCCTCTCTGATTTTCCTCTTCTCCCCATAAATAACCTATTTTACTGTTTTCCCTTTGTGTTACTGGTAAACATATTTGGGCCAAGAATATTAAATTAAGAAATTAACATCTGAGGTGCTTTGGCATCAGATGGAGCAGTAGGCTTAAACGGATGTCCGATTTATGGTCTTCTGCTTAGTATTGTGTATTAGATTAGTTTCCTGTTATGACTGGATTTGGATATTTTCAAAATTTGTAAGCAATACACTAACTTCCTGTAGTTCCCAAGGACAAAATAAAGAAGTCTTTTGCATGCTATGATTCTGTGAAACCGCGGATGTAGGACAAATAGCTGTATAGGGGGAATTCATAAATGTGATTGAGTCCCAACCCTACACACGCATGAGTAGCTGTAACCAATTGAGCAGGGCCAGTGGGGATGCTTTTAACTGCTAAGCTTTCGGAGAACTGGACGTGAGAAGTGCCCAAAATCAATGTGGGAGAGCTAGCCAGCTGGCTAGAAGTCCGGCTCTATTTGCTCTGGTGTAATGCTGAATAGAGTTCTGTTTTCATGCAACTTGCAAAAAGATATTTTGACTCCAGTAAACTCCTCAGCCTGTGGAGCATGCTCCTTCCATTCTTAGGTGCTATGACAGAACAGTAGTCTCTCCAGAAAAAATAAACGATTTAATCTCATAAGTAGATCTGTGTGGCTTTTATTGATGCAACAATAATGAAGTTTTGCCCAAGCAGCTGTGTTAGATAAGAAATACCGGTCTGCATCAGAAAGAAAGAATGGGAACGAACTATTCCGTTTCGATCAGTTCAGTTTAGTTTTTTCCCCCAGTATAACCTTAGGTAGAGCTGTGCTGGAGTTGCCTGCAGTGAATGATTGTGGTACTTAAAACTGAAAAGGTAAAGGCTCTCTGGTGTTCACACTATTAAAGTTGAAGCCAGCTGCTAAATTGCTGCTTTTATCCTTGGATTTCAAGTAACTGCCATGCTCGGGGCACTTTCCCACTTGCACAAAAGGCACATCCTATAAGGGAAAAATTGTCTTCTGTGTTTGAAGTGCAACTTTTATGTTGAAGATTGGCATGGAGTCGAGCTTGTTTGAATAATGCTGCTGTTACTGTCTCCAGGCTTCTCACACTTTACTTTGGAACTGGAATGGTCTTTAATTTTAGAGGTGTTTTGAGTAGATACAGCCATAAGTGAATGCACAGAGCAAGAATAATACTTTTGTCTAATGTCTGTGTGGGTAGCAATCCACTTAAAAACATAATACAGTAAAGGAGCAGTGACAGTGCATGCAAATAATTCTGCAAGTGTATTAAATAAAATACATTTGAATCTATCAGACTAGTATCTGGATTTTTTTTTAAGTTGATACTGAGCCATGCATATGGATAAATAATAATTAAAAGAAATGGCCAAATGATTGGGAATTGTATGAAAGCCAAATGGGCAGTGTTAGATGTTGTGTGGTTTCTCACAGACTTTTTGGATGCTGTCAGAGGACCCTTTGTGCCCAGGGGGGCAGTGCTGTTCGCTTTGATTTACCATACTGGTGTGCTTGTGCCTGCTGCCACAGCTTCCCTTTGCATGGATAGTCTGTGTGAAGGCAGATTTCAGCAAGTACAGTTGCCTTTCCTCCCATATCCTGTGAAAGCCCCCACTGGGTTCAGTTCCTCTTGCAGTCCTCGTGCTAATGCCATACAGTCACTACTGTGCACCTTCTGCCCAGCACGTTTATTACCAGGGTCCTGGTAGCACACAGATTTCCATAGTCTTTTTCTCCTCTCCCTAGGTGAGGAAAAAAGAGTGTATGAACAGTTATAACTGACTGAAGTGCTGTCTTTTGTGTGGCTCAGGCCTGGTACTCAGCCAGCTACCTGGGAGCTGGACTTCAAGAGTAGCCTGGGCTTCCCATAAAAGATGTGACTCTTGGTCATTGCCACCCCAGAAAGGGAATGGCTCAGGCTTCCCATTTTCTGATGTTTTGAGAACTCACATTGGTCTTCTTTCTCTTCTTGCTCCCCCTTCTCGTCCATTGTCTTGCAGAGGGAGAAGCTGAAGCTGAGTGGCTCCAGGACGCGGGCCTGTCAGACCTCATCAAGGACCATGCCTCAGAAAATGACAACGTGGTGCTGCTCTCCACCCTGACGAAGACCCAGGCCGCTGCTGTGCAGCGAAGGTTAGATACCTACTCCCGGTCTCGGAGGAGGAACAAGAAGCATCCCGTGCGTGATGTCCGAGACATTTTTGGAGTGGTTGGCTCTGGGGTATGTTGATTGAGCAGAATCTCCTGAAAGGTTTTGTTGTACTGTGGTAGCAGCCTCAGCTTGCTGCACCTAGGGCTGCTTCCCTTTCCAAAAGAGATGGCTTCATCTTCTAAGCTGAAATGAAGCTGAGATTGCAGAACTTCTGCATCCAGGTTGCAGGACCGAGAAGGAATTACTACAGAACCTGCAGTTCTATAATCTTCCTAGAGACTGCCGGAAGAAAGGCTTTGTGTAGTACCTACAGCACTGCAGCCTCATGGAGCTCTGATATCATTTGGAGCCCTCTTGTGTTTTCTTTATTCCAGTGACATTTTATTCCAAATGCAAATTCTTCTTAAGTTCCTCAATTGAAATTCAGCAAGTTTTTAAACTTGCATGTTAAATAGAAATCTGTTGTATGCTCTATTGTATGGGAATGAAGATTTTTAGCTCTTAACCTTAAGTGCCCGCTCAGTGGGTTTCTTCTATTTGCACTTGAAAATCTGAGCAACTAAATCCAATCTGATAAAGTGACGTTCTGGTGTGAATTAATTACAGATGCTAAATGGGGTGGTTCTGCTTTCATGGTAAGCTCATCAGTTGTATACCTACTCTAAATATGTAGTACATCTTCTGTACAGATTAACTTCTGTCCATCTGCAATGGCTTTGAACAGGTTCCTTTTAGCTTTCATTCATCTGTCCTGAACAGGTTCTCAGAAAACTAACTGCTAACTTTTGATAACAGAATATGCTTTCTTGTATTCTGGCTAGTTCTAGCAAGAGTAAGGTTTTCATTAGTCGAATTGACTGCCAAACGTCTCTTTATACTTTAAAGATGCACTTCTCTTTCTAGACCTGAAGAGGCAGGTTACCATAAAGGCTGCAATGGGAAGCTTTTAGGTACTGATGTGTGACTAGGTCCTGTGCAGTTTGCTCAGGACACTGTTTGTTAGCCCCTCAATGTATAAACAAAAAAGAAATTGGCTGCTGATCGTGAGGAAGTAAGACTTGCTTTCATGGTGTGGAAATTCATCATAAATACTATTTGTGAAAGTTGTCTGTTTTTCACCTGCCTGTCAAATCCCCTAATTGTTACTCTTTTATTAATTCTTAGTTGCAGAGCAGTCTTAGTGTCCTGACCTTCAGCAGCATTTTCTCAAAGTAGCAAGCAATGTCAGGTGTTCTTTGGTTTTTTGTTTGTTTTGTTTTTCTACCAAAATCAGGTTGTCATTATAATGACTTCTGTTCTGCTTCGTGTCAGTAAGAATGTTTTGATTTACTTTTCAGGAGACGGTAGCAGAGAAAGAGGAATCTAGCCCAGATCAGTTGTGGCACAATCTACGGACTTCAAATGTTCAGAAACGTAAGAAGGAATTTTTAAATGTACAGTAGGATTGGAAATGGGGTGTAGGATCTGAATTGGGGCTGGAACTGAAAGGGAAGTTAGGCTAATCTGGACTCTGAACTTGAGCAGCTCTATCTCCAATATTAGCTGTTACCGTTAAGTAACGTGGTATCTATACAATACTGATGTCAAGAAAGGCTGAAACATTGGCCTGTTTGTTTGTTTGTTTGTTTTCTTTTAAATGCAAATTTACAAAATTTGCAGAATTTAGTAAACTTTTCAAGGGCATAGTGTTGTTAGGAATTAGCACTCAGTGATAACCTTCAATCTTCAAGAAAGCGATGAAAGCAAAGATCATATAGTGAAATCCTATAAGCACTATACAGTTGCATAAAGAGAAGTTAGACACAGGTATGTCCTTTAATTTAAGGCCATGCTCATGTCTTACTACTGACCTGGTGTTCATAATTGTGATGTTAAGTCTTTAAGCTAGGCTCACTGTGCTATGACAGCACTCTTTTCAAATGCTAATACGATCCTTTTTTTCTTTCCCAAAAGCAGTTTACTCCAAACATGTATTAAATGGCTATTTTGATGCACTTGTTTTCTAAGCTTCCCCTTTTAGCTTTCTGAAATTCAAGGTGTTTCCTCCTCTGTAGCAGAAACCCAGGATTACTCCTGCACAGTTCGAAACTCTGGAAAAGAGGAGGTGTTCAACATGGACATTGCCTACTCAGAGCAAGCAGCTGTCCTGCTCAAAGGATCGTTCCTGTCTGAATCCAGGAGAATAAAGGATGGAAATGCCCTAACTGTAAGCATAGGGAGAATTTTTCATGTTAGAGCTTAATTAGCTTCTCTTCTTGCCTAGATGGATGCAAGATATTTGATTCAATTCTATGATCAACTCTTGGAAATGTCCTCCATAGATAGTGTTGCAACAGGCCTGTACTATTTGAAGAGTAATACTGAAAAAGGGAAATATTTATTGAACTACAGGTTGAGTAGAAGTAGGAGTAGTTTTGTTTATTTGCCTAGCGTTAAAAATAGGAGAATGCATAAATGCTTAGTTAGCGATAAAGAATGATAAAAATGCAACAGAACTTGATAATCACTAGGATCAGCAGAGTTGCTTGTACTGAACCTTTTGTGTGTGTGTGTGTTTTCCTTTAGAAATTTAAAATCCACAAGGGCAGACTGGGAGTGACCAGGGTTGGAGATCTATCTGCTCAGGACATGAAGAAGATCCCCACGCTGGCCCTTATTGAACTAACAGCTCTTTGTGATGTTCTAGGCTTTGAGCTGAAGAGAAACAAGGCAGCAAAACTGAAAACAATAGGTTAGTTGTATGCTTTCTTGATTTTTTATTTTTTTGTGCCCACCCCCCTTTTTTTTAGTTGAGATCTTCTTACAAATTTGGCTTTCAGGTGGTAGAACAAAGAGGGTCTTTGATAAGAAACCTCATGACAAGTGTTTTTGCATTAATCTATTTCTTCTGGAATCACTGGGTTATGATACCAAGACCTACTATCACCTTTACATCTATAGCATATGTTTGTCCTATTACGTGTTCTTCTCTTTTTCTCCAGAACTTATAAAATGTGCTATCTAAGTCTGTAGTGCTGGAATTATCCCTGGCACCTGTATTAACAGTGATACAGACTTAAAACATGTTTCTATTGTAGAGAAAAGACTCTTTGGAGTTCCACTCAACACTCTGCTGGAAAACGACCAAAAACTGCTTCCCAACACTAAGGTCCCTCTCTTACTCCAGGCAGTAAGTTTTCTTGATTTCATTCATGCTTCTGGTCCTCAAAGCCAGGAAGTCTTTGAGGCCTGTGACATGGGAGGGCTGACTTCTCATCCTCTGTACCTAAGAGGTTTCTTTTTTCCCCTTTTAATAGCTGCTATCTTGTTTGGAAAAGAGAGGACTTGAAACAGAGGGCATTTTGAGAGTTTCTGGGTCCCAGACTAGAATCAAGGTATGAGCTCTTTACCTTTGAAAATATTGGTAGCGATCATGGAGCATATTGCTGAAGCAAGTCTCTAAATAAGTCTAATTTGAATTGTTTTGTCTCCCTTCCCCGTACAATTAGAAATGTCCATTACTGGGAGATCTGGGAATTTCTGTCGTTGAGGGTATCTGTGGTCTTTTGACTTGATGGGTTGACCTAGTGTTCAGCTATAGAATTTCCATTGTATTTGTTTACTGAAGCATGTAATAAATTCCTTTTTTTTTTTTAGAGTCTGGAACAGAAGCTAGAAAGGGACTTCTATACCGGCCTTTTCCACTGGGATGAAGTCCACCAGAATGATGTATCTGGGCTACTGAAAAGATTCATAAGAGAGCTGCCTGCCCCGCTGCTGACGGCAGAGTATCTTCCTGCTTTTGCTGCTGTACAAAGTGAGTCCCTCTTTTGGCTGTTCAGTGTCAGTTTGCTGGTTTGTACTTTTCTAGTCCTGGGCTCTCCTGTCAGGTCTCCTGTTAGCAAGTGGATTTCCTGGGAATACAGAACATGATACGTGCTATAGATGGTCAAACTCAGTTTGCTGGGTGTTGTATATATGCATATATGTGTGTGTGTGTGTGTATATATATATATATATATATACACACATATACATATACATGCATCAGCCTCAATGTCTTAGTCGCTAGTTCTTGGTTGTACCCAAAATCTGTGTAGGAACACTGTCTTGAACAAGTTATGTTACTACATTTGAGGCTGCAAGGTTACTATGTGAATTAGGAGAACCTAGTTTAAAAAAGTAAGAACGTGCAGACTGAGCTGTGGCAACTGGCCAGGGTGCATGGGCTTGGACCGTCACAGCAGTGCAAGACAGTGCATCTTATTCTGAGGTTTGTGCCTCAATAGCTGACTTGAATGTTTTGAGCCAACTGTGTGTGCAATTTTTATTTTTTATTTTTTGGACAAGAAATAGGTGGTGGGGTCTACTAGGTTACGCATAATACCAGCAAGTCTTCAAAAAAAAATCAGTCATCTGGAACAAAAGTGATTCACTTCATAAAGGCTGTATGAGCTTGATTTACTTCTAGGATTTGAGACCTTGTTTTACAGATGACAAACACTACAAAAAGGAATTGCTTTAGCCCTGCTCTCAATCTACGTGACTTGAGAACACAATTTCCATTCTTAAAAAGAATCGTGTCAGAAGCCTGAACCTGTCTTTCCCTTTCTAGATATTCCAGACCTGAAGCAAAGACTGCAAGCTCTGAACCTCCTGATCTTGATCCTGCCTGAGCCTAACAGAAACACGCTAAAGGTAAGTCTACCTGTTCTAGATTTAACTGGAAAAACATGTTCTCATTCCATGTTTTTGTTCAATGAACTCCATGAGCTTTGGGGAGTGTAAATAACACATTAGATGATTAGGAGGTTTTACTTCACTGGCTTGAGCATAGAAACTCGTGATGGAGGGGAGTAATCAAATCTACAGGCTGGGAAGTGAATGTAAACTGTAAGCACAGTCTGACTTTTGGGTACAAATGCAAGAGCAGTAGGAATCCATGTGCTCTTAGGGGGATTTTTACACCATTTTCAAAAACATTCTTTCTTTTCAGTGTACTAAAACACTTCGATATGGAGTGGAAGATCTCAGTGCACCCATAGACAATATATATGGGATAAATTCATCAGCTTTGATGAAAGTGTGAGGCAAAATAGATCCAAAGGGTTTCATTTTCGACATGTGGGAATAGATTTGGGGGTTCCTGGGGGAAAAGAGGGTTGGCTTTGAATTCTGTAACTTTTACAACTGGAGTTTGTAAATTGCCACCAGTCCAGCAATAAGAACGTACCTATTTCCTACACATACTATCTCTTCTGATTCATGAAGGCAGGACAAACCATCTCCCTGCTTGGTGTAGTTATTTGTTGCTTTTCTATTATTAGAACTTGGCCACTGTACTTCCTGACTAGCGAGTTGGATTTTTTCATGAATATCTAGGAAAAGGTGTTGATTAGATGATCTCTCCAGCAATTGTCATTCTAGTTTCTTGAGTACTATTAGGAGTTAATATCTTAAGTCTCTTTCCCTCTCTTCAGGCTCTACTTGAATTTCTCAGCAAAGTGGTTGCCAGGGAGAAGAACAACAAAATGAATCTCTGGAACGTTTCCACAGTCATGGCCCCAAACCTGTTCATGCACAAAGGCCTGCCAAACAAGATCCCCGAAGGGAAGGAGAAACAGCTAGCAGAGGGGGCAGCTGATGTTGTGCGGATGATGATCCACTATCAGGATTTGCTCTGGACAGTAAGTTGCACAGGTGCTTTGCAGTATGGTATAGCAGTGCTTTGGTCTGGATGAAACTGGGGTAGGGAATTGGGACAGTCTTGGAAATTTCAGACAAATTGATTGTTTCCAGACAGAGCTTCTGTCTGAATTCCAAGATTACCTGTTTTGAAGCTATGTAGATATTTCATCTGCTTAAGGGGCTTCACAGAGCAATGTCTGGGTTTCTAAATGGCATCCTCACCTCTGCTTGATTTGTTTTAATTCCTATTTTCTCCCTTCTTCCCTGCCCAGGTCTCCTCTTTTCTGGTAGCTCAAGTGAGAAAACTCAACGAGAGCAATAGTAAAAGGTACCAGTTCTGTGACAAACGGATAAAAAATTTGTTGCGGAAGATTCATGCTGATAAAGACAAGGTGGAAAAGAACCAGGCAGAGGTGAGATAGAACTGGTCTCTTTCACAAGTGCCAAATACTTTCCCATTACAGTATTTTCATGAGAACTTGAAGAAGTCTTAAGAGTGATGCTTTTTACAGAGCGAGAGGGAGAACAATCTGCAGCATCCCAATCTCTACTAGCCAGATTGTGGCAACAGCTGACCCTAACAGCAAGTGTATTGATTAAATCTGAAACTACAAAATCCTGTTAAGATGTTGCATATTTACAGGAGAAGGGGGAAGAGACCAGGAGCAGAAATGCTGGATTTAACCTCATGTGAACAGAATTTACATAGCTTTAGGTGTCCCATGCGTTTAGACAGACATGTCTACCAGGATCAAGTCAGAATTCTTTTAGTGAACTTAAAGCAAAAAAACTTAGACTACTAAAGTAATGTGAAAGTATGTTTTCAATCATCTTGCAGTGCAATGCTGCTGATCTGTATGGGACAAAGTGAAGAAGAGAGGTGAAACTTCTCTACTTCACCTCTTGTGTTGGTGCTAGCTGAAACTTAAACAGATGTTGCTAACGGACCCATATGAGTATCAAAGCTGCGGTCATTCTGCTTTTTTGGTTGCCACGGTTAATTGATTAGTGTAGGTCTGTAGCAGGTAGGTTACATTACACAGTGCTGGATTTTTAGGTATCACATAGCAGTGGTGGTGGTGATGCTGGGATAATCTAAGGACATGAGCAAAATGAAGCCTGCAGGTAGGAATAACACATGGAGAGCTTAAATCTGCATACCTGAAGAAGAGTTTGTATTCTCACAAGCCAGTACATCCCTCATCTTTCTGTACCAGTTGGGCTACTGAGATGTGCACCTAAAATTTTTCTGGTTATGTATGCATGTCACTCTTAAAGGCACTTGGGTTTCAGAAAGGATAACTACAATTTAGGCAGCCCAACAGATGACCGAATACTTAGGATTGTGCTAACAGTGCTTCCTAGTGGCATGTAGTGCTGTTTCTGCAGAACTAGAATTGCAAAATTAACATGCTTCGGTTCAGATCCAGTTAGAATTGTTCCTTGTTCTGCATAAGAATTCTGAAAGGTTGGTTCATGGAAGTGTTAATGAGAACAGTTGACAAAACAGCACTCAGATTCTGTTCTGTAATAGTTCAGTGCTTCCTTTTTGAAATTATCTTTTGTTCTAAAATTCAGTAGTTCTTGTAAGACTGTTCAGTTGTCTAAACATTATTCCTGTTGTTATATCATTCCATATTCCTGTTTTTTAAATGAATTCTAGAGAAGTCCATCATGCTAGTGGAAAAACACTTTTTCTGAATTTATTCTGCCAAATCCCAATTTCATCAAAACCTGCAAGTGCCAGTACTGTATTTGAACAGCAGAGAGCACCAGCACACACCGATCGAGACCAGTGTTTTTCTCCCCAGTCACAGCACTGATGCACAGATTATTTGTTTATAATGCTCACTTTGCTTTTATAAGCTTCCATTCTCTAGTATGTGGAATAAGAAACATAAATTCTATGAACACCTGGCTGGATAAATTTCATTCTTCACATTCTCCAATCTAGTTTGAAACTTGATGTTTTAGCTGATAACAAAGTCTTTCTTGAAGTGCTTTATTCATTTTTCTTCTACTTTTCTTGTTCAGCCTTCCAAGGTTGTGAAAGTCCATGCTTCACTTCTCCTGAAGGATTCACTAGAGGTGCATTTGAACAATGCAACCAGAGTTGCTGATGTCTTGAGGCAGTTTCAGAAGAACTTGTGCCAGAATGGCTGGAATATTGTTAACACAGTCAACCTCCTCAAGTGGTAAGTGGCTTTTTCTCTGCTTATTTGGGGGGGTGGGGGGGGGGCGGGAATGGGAGTGGAAAGCAGGTGGTCTAGTTAGTGGTGGAGCAGGGAACTGTTACAAACTGTTGTCTGCTTTTCCTTTCTAGATTTTGGGAATGGTGTGTTGGGTGGGGCAGACAAATAATAATTCAGCTGGGTGATTCCTGTGCTCAGGCTGGCAGGAGGGTGGTGGTCCCCTCATCTGCTGGAAAGCAAAAGAACTACAACAGTATGTGCAAAGCCTTGCTGGAGAGAACAGGAAGTGGTGGAATAACATTGGCCATGCAAAATAAACCTTCTGTAGCTCCCCTGGAGAAAAGCATCACCTGTGTGAGCTACTTGCCTGGAACCAGTGTTTCCAGCGTGAGTAGGTTCATGTAGGGGTTTCCTAAAACAAGCTCTACAGTTCCCTCCTAGGCTCCCATGATGAATTGCTGAAGTAATCCCCAAAATGAACAACACAGTTCCCTAACCCTGCAGGCATGTATGCAGTATTTAATAGGTGAAATGTTAGTGCATCTCCTGACTGTGTCCACGGGCAGGAGATGCCCAGACAAAGAGGGTGGATGGGAAGCTGGCTGAATATGGGTCAGCTGGGAATTAGTATCTCAGTCAAGCTCCTCTGAAGTCTTCCTGCAGATGAGCTTCTCTTGGATGGGCTGTTGACTCTAGAGGAATGCTGACAATGAGAGTTGGTATTCATGCCTTTTGTCTTTCTGTTGAAGTGTTTGTGTACAGTGTGCTTCTCATTACAAGTAAGGAGTATCTGCCTTGTTCTTTGCACAATTTTGGGTGTCATTTCCAACAACCACATAGTTCAGGAGAATCAGCAAGGTTGCTGTACTATACAGCCTTGTGGCTTCCTTGACCATTGCTGACTTCTGCACCGTGAGCGACTCCTTTGGAAGAAACATGCCTGAACTACCTAACCTGCCCTTCACAGAGCTTTGTTAACTTCAGTGTGTTTTTCCTTTCTATAGTAACAACTCAATGGAGTGCACAAACTTGCTCCTGTATGAAGTGGGAGGCAATATTGGTAAGTCTGGGTGGTAACTGAAAATAGTTAGATACCCAGTTTTTATGTCTAACTTATAATAGAAGGGAGTCTTAAAGATTAGGCAATTTGGAGGGGGCTCCAGAAATTAAAAGGCAAATTAAAAAATGTGGGTTAACTGTACCAACAGCAAACAGCAACTGTCAGAGCTTTCCTCTATCAGTAGGGTGGTGCCATCAGATGGAAAGGAAATCTAAATAATACAACAGCAGACTGGGGGGTCTGAAAATGGAAAGGAATTCTTATGTCCTGTTACAACTGGTTCTGAAGATCGTTGTCTACCAGAGTGATTTGATTGTCTCTTAGTATTTCTCATAATGGCATCTGTAGAAGGAAAAATATATCAAATACAACTTGGTCTAGCTACTGGATTTGATCACTAACATCAAAGTGCTTTTCAAGAGCTAAGGTTATTGGGTATGAAAGTTAGATTACCTTTCCACAGTTGAAACTCAACCTTAATGTGGTTTTATGAAACCCACATTCATTTTAACTAGAACTTTTTAAGATTTGTCTAGCTGCTTCTGAATGGTTGTAGTGTTGATATTAATGTGGACAAGTACCAGTTCTTAGGGGGAAAGTAGTAACTATGGGACTAAGAATATAAGAAATGTTTTTTCTGAATTTCTTGTTCTGAATAGGTGAACGTTGTCTGGACCCAGACACTTACCTCTTAGACTTGTATCATATCAATCCACATGCTGAGTGGATAATTAAGCAAAATCCATCCTATCCTCGGATGTTCTAAGAGAGCATGAACAAAACAAAGTTTGGTTGAAGCTTTTGGAAGGCAAGAGAAAGCCATGGAGATGTTCCCAGTATAGTCACAAACTGGACAATGTCTTTGAAGGAAAAAAGTTTTATTTACTACTTCCATGACAGCTGGCTGTGAGTACAATAGCCCACATGTAAAGAGGGGTGTTGATAAACAGCACCAATTATCCTTACGTAGCCGAATTTGCAGGGACACGATTATTCTTAAATGAAATAAAAAGCCCCCCAAAACACCCTGCAAACAAAGCTACAGCAATTATACAACAAAGATGGAATGTAAGACAAGAAACCTCTCTTGAAGTTGGTAGAACACGTTTGTTTCTTCTGGATATGCTGTTCTTTGATCACATCCACATTTTGGAGGAGAGACAGTTACATGCTACAGCGGTACTAATCCTCTTGGTAAGATCCACTATTGACTGTTGTACGTTACCAGAAGAAGCTGTGATCCTGGGTTTCAGTAATAAGATGCTGTTACTTTCTTGGAAGACTGAAAAGGGATGCTTCCAAAAAGGCCAGATGGGATGCGAAGCTGACATCTTGTATTTAATGGCTACAATTGAAAATATATATGCAACACAAGAAAAGAATACAGGGATATATTTTACTGGAAAACCTATATATCAACAGTTAACCAAGGAAATACTCTGAAGTGAATTTGAGGTTAGTAATCTGACCTGGAAGGCTCTGTGTGAACATGACGGTTAAAACAAAACAAGAACCCTGAGATGTGCAGTGGCTCAAATCAGAGGTCTGTGCCTATATGTGTCTGGTCACTACAGTGGGTACTAAATTGAGCCCTTTACCACTCCGACCACACGTTTTCATCCTGCAGAGCATGGTGGCTGTGGTCTGAAGAGTCAAGGGGAGAGTGGAGCACTTGCACCATGCGTTATTACATAATCATCATCTGACCTCAGTTCAAATGAGACTTCACTTGTGGAAGAGGAGTGCAGAAATATTGTTTTCTTTTGCAGTGATGCTGAAATACCTCACATGAGGGAACCTACTATGCAGTTACAGGTGGTGGAACATGCACCTTCTGAAAATCCTGACATTTTTTATACTGTTTTTAAACACTGTTGGATATTTATTCATGTGGCAGAAGCAGGGCTGCCCTGCAAGTGTATACTCAAAGTATTTCATTTGCCAAGTCCTAGCTGCACTAGTGACAAGCTCTCCAGTATTATTTCTGATGTTTAACTGAATTCATTTCCACTGCAGTCTGAACTTTCCTTCCCCTCCCCTGTTGTGCCCACCCTACCCCGCTTTGTTTGGCTATTCCTATTCATTTTCTCTAAGTCCTGATCTGTATGGTAAGAGCACTTCATTCTGTAGTTTGTCTGTGTGGTTAAATTCTCTTGGTGAAATAAGATCCTTGAGAAGCAGGTGAGCCATAGTCTGTATTCTTTCTAACCTGCTGTGAATATGGTATGAGTGATGCTGAAGTCATGAAATTATGCATGTATTAGTCTACTTTTTTTGGTTGAGATGTTGCAGATGCACTGATTCAAGGGGTTATCTTCATAGCTATCTTTTTAAGAACCTATAATGGTGTGTGTGTGTGGGGGGGGAAATCAACCCAGAACCCCAGCATCAAGACCTCTTGAGATAACTTTTTTTACAGGGCTTTAAATTGTGCCTACCAGGGCCTAATTGTTGTCCTTTAGGATGGATGCTCTACATCTCTTAAAAGATCAAGCTGCTTTAAAATTGGGCATTAAAAATCAAAGGTACCTATTCACTCATCACTTCTGGAAGTCTTTGTTGCAGTGATGGAGCTTAGCAAAGGGCAAACGCCAGAGATGGCATTCTCTGAGAAATACCTAACTCACCAAGGTGTTTGTAGGAAAGACTGAAGAATCTGTTCCAGTTCAAAGGTGCTTTGTAAGCTAAATTGCATCTCTACAAATCACAAAACATTGCATTTTTCTCCACCAGTTGTGTGCTAGATTTTTTAATGTATTGGGTGAAGAATGCTACGTCGCTGTTTCTATGAACAAGATTTTTTTGTCTTTTTTTGAACACCAAACAATGTGAATCAGTGCTGTGAAAAACAGGCTTGGAGAATCTCACAAGACAAATATCAGATCTCAAATATGAAAGGTAATGTAGAAAAAAAGATCTCTTTCCAGATGATGGCTGTACCTTTTTGTTTTTTCCCAAACTTTGTACCAAAGAACAAGTATGAATTTTGAACAGTCACTGATGTGCAACCTGCTTCTGGATTTTGGCTTTTAATAACTTTTTTTTTTTTTTTTTTTTTTTTTTTACAAATTTTTAATTCTGTATTTAAAATTCATTTAATCAATGAGACAATAAAAATACAGTCACACTTCTTGGCTCCAGTTTCATTAGTGGAATGAGTTAGCACAGTAAATAGCAGCAGAATTTGCCTTGTTCCTCAAGAGGGGTGGTTGTAGCCGGAGTCTACATGAGCTAGACAACTTTCATGTTACAGCTTCAGATAAAGTTCCTCTTCGGATGATCCTGTGGGGTAGTTGTGAAATAGCAATCCAGGAGGAGGACAAGGAGTCAGTGTTGGGTTCAGAAAGCCTAGAGGACTGTTTGGAGCTGGTTTCTTGACAATGAATTGATGGCCCGGCCCCTTAGTGACTCCAACGATTAGCACCTTCTGAAGGATGAAATGCTCTTGTTAAAGAGAGGAAGATGTTCAAGTCCCATGGGAAGTCCCTCTTCAAAATCCTGTCAGTCCCTTCTCTCTCGAGCTGGGTTCAGTTGCATGCATGCCTGGAAGAGTGGCCCGGTTCACCAAGACATGAATCTAGTCTGAAAGTGGTTAGGTTATGACTTATATTTTAGTGTTCGATATTCAGTGACGGGATAGGGCATAAATCTACTTCTATCTGTTCAAAAGCAGTAACAATAGCAGCCTGTCCAGTATTACGAATAGGCCAGCAGGACTTGGTATCCTGTCCTGAAACAAAAGGAAAGAGGAGAGAATCCGAGTGGCTTTAGAGAGCTTTCAAAGCAATTATCTGAGGAAAACACCAGCTTATCAAACTCATTTCACCCATTCATCTTCAGTAGTATCAAAGTGCTAATCTCTCCCATCCCCAAGGGCGTTTTTTGATTGATCATTACACAGCTATCTCCTCTGCTCAGAACAAAACCCAGTATTTATTCTGTATGCAACTTAGTCGGGTGTGCTGAGATAACAGGGCATAGCATAAAAGAATCTTGCCAATGCTGGTTAAACATATTTGTAGGTGAAGTGGAACTGAAATACCACGTTTTAAAATAAGTAATTTGCTTCAGGCAAAAGCTCTGCAGAATTACAGGATCTTTACAGGAACAAGTGAAGCTTCAGCACTTGGAAGGAAACACCATGGGAGAACAACTAAATAGGCTTCCTGGAGCAAAGTAAGTAAATGACAGCAAGTAGTTGTAACCAATGTGTCGTCCCCCGTCCCCACCCGCCCGCCCCCAAAAAAAAAAAAAAAAAAGAAGCATTTGATTAAATCTGTTTCTTTCCCTTAGTGAGCTCCTTGTTTGTCTGTGACAACAAAGCAAACAGCATCTGTGTTTGTCTGCTGGCTTGTGTTTGTGAGAAAGAAACTTTCAGGTTCTCTCCAAATCCTATCTGGCTCTGATTATACACCGGGGCTGTGTGCAAGGTAATGCCCAATGTGAATATACACATGTATGATTATAGTGATATGACTATAACTCAGGTTCTTGCGGCACACAGCCATGTCTTAGTCTTGAAAAAGTTAATTTGATCATGATATATTTTTAACCAAGTGGGGAGTGGATGCGTGCTTGGTGCTCCCTCCTCTTGGGCAGATCATCAATGTCCTGACTCTTCTGCGCAGCTCGTGTGGCTGGAGCCCTCTGCAGGCAGCTCCTTTTTTCACTAGATGGATTTACCTGATTCTGATCTGCTTTCTCCCGTGGGGAAGGAAGGAAGAGGACATAGTTCAATGTTTTAAGTTATTAGAAAAGAAAATGCCCGGTAGCACTGATGGATCAGCCAGGAAATGGCTGTGGCATCCCTGTCAGAATCAGCTCCCATGTTCTCCCAAACCATCTCTATCCCCTATGGACTGAGGCTTGTAGCCTTTCTTTATGCTGACAAACTTTTGAAGCAGCTCTACGTTGGCTTTCCCTTTCCAGTTCCTTGTTGTCCAGAGAAGGCAGGCAACCTCACCTGCCAAAGTGCTTCTCCATCACATGGCACCATCGCATTGCCCGAAGTAGGACCCAATGGGCTTAACGGGGTTAAAGCAGTTTTCCCACTCTATTTTATGTAGCTCTTTCTCAGGCATGATCTAAAGAATGTGGGGGAAGAAAATCTATTTTTCTGTTCTTAGTTCTTGGAAGGAAACCTGAAGTGATGTTTTTGACTGTCCCTACTTGCCTGGCTGATGTAGTTGAAGGAGTGAACAACAACTAGGGGATGAAGGAGGAAAAGAGGAAGAACAGTGACAGAAGTGGAGGCTGTAGGCATACGTCTGTAAGTGTGGTTCTTTTCGTAACTGGGTTTTTGTTTTTTCTCCCTTCCCATCCCTGGATTTGGAACTTCTGTGGATGCACATGAGCTCTGCTTGCTCGCCTCAAACCTTTTTCTTGTCAGGTTGCATCAGAAACCTGCTCCAATGCTTCCCCATCCTTTGCTGGCTCAAAACTAAAGGCAGGCTTCCCTTGCCTCCAGCTCTTGCTGTCCCGCTCTCTCAGTGCTGGCCAGGGTGAGGTGAGCCTTCAGGACTGCGTATGCTTCGTGTTGCCCCATAAGTTTGGGAACAAAGTCTAAAGAGTACAGGGACTGCTTGTGATCACGGGAGCAGCATGAGCAGTATTGGAGGGCACCAACACCCATGGACATCTGGGCAGGACGCTGGGAGTCCCCATACTGATGTTGCCTTAATGCAGCAGGGTCTTGGACCTGCTGTAGGTCTTCAGCAAGCGAGGAACAGCAGCTCCTCTGCTGTTGGCAGCTGAGACTGGCTCTGAGCATGGTTGTGGACAGACGTGCTAGCACAGTGATTACTACAGAGGGGAAGAGAAGCTGCCGTATCCCCAGATTTGAAATTCTGGGGCCAGAATTTCTGCAAGCACAGGCTCAGCCACAGCTGGAGCTCAACTTAGATGTATGGAAATTACAACTGATTTGTGCTTTTGGGGGGAAAGATGACAGTTTGGGGAGGGTGTCTTATTGTTAGCAATCAGAAAGTGTTCTTGGATATAGGACAAAGACCAAGGTACCTGAAATTGAATCTTTTGAGCCTTTCTCAAGAGTTTTAAAGGTCCTAAGGCATGGGGTTGTTCATAACCCACCTGTGTCACCTCCTGTTTCAGCAATTTGCATGTGCCTTGTCAGTGCAAGCTGTGTTCTTGTCTGTGATGGCTCTGTAGTAAGCCAGTCTGTGGACACAAGAGGCAGTCAAAAAGTAGAATAATTGCATTTTACTTATAACAAACCAGCAGAGCTGGCTCAGGGTTTCAAGAGAGACGATTAAAGACATTGCATTGTTTTCTTCAAAAGGAGAAATAGACCTGGGTTTTCCCTAATAGCCCTCCTAGTTCAGCGCTGTGGTCTTTGAGCACATTGTTGTGGGTTGCATTTATTATAAGCCACTTACTATTATCCCTAATTATTTAGCTGGGGGGAGGTCTCTCACTAACAGGCGAATTTGTGACTTGATGAACACTCAGCTGTCTGTATTTAAGATAAAATTACAGTAATTAACAAATCGATCAACCCTACTTTTGCTTTGCTGGCTGGGAGAGAACAAATGGGCTAAATGAGACCTATTTAGCACAAAGGTAGAGAAAGGGGTTTGCAGACCTCAGGATACACAGGCTTAAAGCTTTTTCACACACTGCTTTCAATGGTAATGTCACATAATTATCTCTTGTTAGATAATTTTGTCTCTGACAAAAAGCACTGGTGCTGTGCTCTCTTCTGCTCCACCTAGCAAGGCAGAGCTGCGGCTGGTGAACAGCCAGGTGGGTTTTGTTAGACCCAAACCTCTAGTGGGAGTGCACTGGGTTCTGTGGGCGATTTACCTGCTTGTGTGCAGAAACTGTCTTTGGGGAGAGCAAGAATAATCCCTTAGGTGGTCTTGTGCTTGTCATGTACCTGCCTATGTATTGCTTTTTGTGTCGGTTTGCAACCCGAGGTTCTGGGGCTCCCATCCCAGCTAACCTTCACGCCCTGGCCAGGGCTTCTTGCACTGACCCGTCCTCGCAGTGCCCTCGTGTGGTAAGGACTTGTCTTCTCTTCTCCTAGGTAACTGGTACCTGCTCGCAGTTGCTCACATAGAAAAAAAAAATAAAATAGCTTTTCTGCAGCTACAGTTTTGCTCTGGATTTGTGGATAGGCACCTGCCTAATGCCAGCATCACTTAAGCTGCCACTATCACATCGTGAGTGGGTTGAAATACTACAGGGTGCAGAATTGTGACCTGGCTTTGAATTCATGCCCTGACTTAGCTCACAGTTGTTTCCTAGTGAAACCCAATGCGTGGAGTCACGTGCTGTCTAGAAAACATTCAGCTGCAGGGATTTGTCCCTGTTTAAGCTTTTGAGGTATGTCTGGGTTCTTTGGCAGGCTCATGTTGCATGTGTTGTCAGCTCTTCCTCACTGCCTTGTCGCTCCAGGACCATCTGGCATCTGTGGTATATTTTGGGCAGTCCTGTTACAGCAGACAGGACGTTGAGGGGGCAAGGAGCTGCTCCTCATTTCCCTGTGTTTTGCTGTAAAACAAACTGGTACAGGGTGGCTCTGGCCATCAGTGCAAAGATGGGGAGGGCAAGTAGGTCCTTCTGGGGGAAGCAGCTGTCCCTGAGAGGGTTTGGCAGTGGTGGAGGGTGAGACCGTCCCAGTTACAAAATGTGGCTGCTTCAGCATCAGCTGGCTGCTTGTGTGGGGGCAAGCTGGTGCTGCTCGCAGCGACGGCTGCTCCTGCTGCACATACTTGTTCAGCAGAAGAGGGGTTTGTTATACATATGCTGTGTAATAAAGTTAGGGTCAAATGTATTGCAACAGAGCTGTATCCGTACCCCGCCATGGTGTAATAAGGGTGTTAGGTCTGATAGATACATGGGCACCAGAGGGTGCCTGGTTGGTTTGTGGCCTGGGCCTTGTTTTGTGGCGTGCCTGGCTGCCCTCCATTTTGGACATAGGTTTTTATGGGCTAGGCATTTTTCTGCTCTTCTCCAACCCTGCAAATGCTCTCCATCAGGTGTTTCCTCCACCTGAAGGCCCATCGTTCTGAGGGCCTTGTTTCACAGTGTGCGTGGCTGCCCTCCATTTTGGACACGGGTTTTTATGGGCCAGGCATTTTGCCACTCTTCTCCAGCCCTGCCCTCTCCATCGGGCCTTTCCTCTGTCCAGCTCCGGAGACGTCTGTGGCTGGAGGGGACATCGAGTCGCTGCTGTGCCTGTCACACAGGCGCAAGGAAAACCCGCTCTGAGCCGTCAAAGGCAGAGCCAAGAGCGCCTGAAAGCTTCATTAGCCGGGCTTTGTTCTGAGGCGCAGTCAGGCGGGGAAATAATGCCCGAGTGTTATCAGCCATGTGCAGGCCGCGGTTGCGTAGCAACCCCAATGGGGTCTCGGCTCTGCTCTTCCCCGAGCGAGGAGTGCTCGTTCCCCTCAATTTAGAGGCACCACAAACTGGAATTCATTACTGATGAGAGCTTGGCTAGATTTTACATCTCGTAAATGAGATGGCGGCGGTGTTGGCCTCGTTTAGTATCGCGCAGGTGCAAACTCGCAGGCCGAATGAAGCTGGGATGTCCAGGTTTTGTTTGTGCGTTCAGCTGGTGCTCATCCTTTTGTCCTGCCGGGGCTCAAACTGGGAATGAGGATTGGAAACTTCATTGCTCCTTTCATTTTTTTAAACTTCAGTTTTGGTGTATATTTGGTAGAAGCAGCTCCGAGCTGAAAGAGGGATGGGGCTGCTGAGGGATCTGGCGGGCATCATCCCTGGTGAATCTGTCTGGGTTTGGTGTCCCCCTGCTGAGTCGGCAGAGGGAAGCACGCACTCCCCTTGCCTTTCATCCCAACAACATCCCAGGCTTTCTAACCAAGCCTGTGCACCCATTGTACACCCCTCTCTGCATGCTGAAGGGTGCCAGCACAGAAATGGCACTCCTGAATACCCCTGAAGATGTCAAATAGGGAATTAGCTGCAGAATAGTTACTGTATGTCTAAGGCTGTGTATAGTACTGTGAAAATCACCATATTAATTTTGCGGTCAGCTCTTAACATCCGTATTGCTATTCTGCAGAAAGGTGCTGGTGTAGGCAGTGAGATTTGGAATCTGTGATGGAGGAGACCTGGAATGACCATCCGCTGTGTGTTCCCTCCAACTGAGAAAATGGAGGCGTTTTCTTTTACAGATTAGCTAGTGGGTCAAGTGACAGCAAGTAAAAAGAATATTATTTGTATATTGGAAACTTTTTTTCCTCTGTTCTGTCTTTTAACTTGAGTCTTTCAATATTGAACAATAATACATCTTCCATTCTCATTAGTAATTCAGTCTGCAGACTGATTCAGATTAACTTGGACTCTCAGTGTATTAAACACTTTAAGAAAAAAGCAGAAGAGCTCAGGATGTTTATGAAAAGCAATTTCCTCAATGCCAGGCAGTTTAATAACTCTAGAGCCAGTGGCATTCAGGCTCATTTATTTTAAGCTACATTTCCAAACTGTGACGGGTCAATAATAAATAAGGCAGGGTGGCAGGTTTGGCACAGGAGAGAGCTCATTTTGAAGAAAAGAACATATGCAAGTCCAGCCCAAAGTGCGTGGAATAATGGGGCTTTTAGGTCCAGTGAATTAAAGGTTCATTTGAGAAGCTGAATCTTGTTATAAATCAATATTTCCCTGGTGACCTATTGGCAATAGGTGAAAATTTGGAGGTGTGTATGGCAACACTGCTCATCTCTTGTCCAAATATCTTTCTTGTGACAGTACAGTCCTTCTGTGTATTGGTCTGGATTTTTCCTGTAATCGAGTTCCTGGTAGAGAGGCGTGTTGCCCCCAGGCAGCACTTTGCACCTGAGACCTCAGACCTGTTCAAGCAATAAATGCAAGCATCACAGTATGTTTCAAAGGACTTGTTAAAAATATTGGAAATCGGTATCTTGTAGGAAACAAAGTGAGTTGATGCTGTTTGTTGAAAACACCTTGTACAAGCCATATGGGACACTGGGCAGGTCAACTGGAATGTGTAACAACATTCACCTATCTCCTGCTTCTCTCTATGGATATTTAAGCACAGATGCTGGTGGGTTTGAGCTTTATTATCTCCCTTTGAGGTATAAAACGTGCTGAAGAACCCAGCTGAATTGCTTTGCTTTGTCTCCTGCGCCACGTATGGAAATCTGGGGCTCTGTAGCTCAGGAAGGTCTTTTTCTCTGTGTCTACCATGTTCAGGGTAGCAGGTAAAAATTGGAATAGCCAGCTTGTCATAAATATACAGGGATGTGGAAATGGGCTGCTTAATGAAGCTTTTTTGCAGATTATTCGTTGGTAGAGAACACCCTCTTATTTTCTCTATGGGTTATGAAATTACTACAAATGGTTCCATGTTATTCAAAATATTAAGCTTAATTAAAGTGTTATCTAACTCCCTAATATTTAGCATGTATCTGTTGGATATCTTCTGTGAGTAATTGAGTGGGTAAGTTGTCTGTCACTTGTTCTGAACCCAGCCGAGAGGTTTTGCTGTGCAGGCAGGAGGCTGAGGTGGCTCTGCTTTTGTTTGGTTGAACACAACATTTACAAATCAGGTGCCCAGCATGGAATTTATTTAAGAGTCCTAACTTTTTTTCGTAATGTTTCTGAGTGCTCACTTATTAGAAGGCTCACACTGTGAATCCCCAGGTATTCATGAGATGTTTTATGTGTCTGTATACTTCAAATAAGGCTCACGAGTGCAGGCTGCAGGCCCCAGGTAGATGTGGAGTTGATAGTTCCTCCTAATTACTGTAACTAGGAGGCTGTGAATAGACATCCTCTGTCTTCGTGTAACATCCTCATGTTGAAAATCATGGTGTGACAACTGTTCCCTTCAAGCAGTTTTAGTCCTGAAATAATCTATTTCCTCAGAGTTTGAAGGAATTAGATCCAGGAAGCATGACAGTGCTGTCACTTCTGCCAGTAAAGGTATCTGCAATGTTCCCGTCCGTGTTCCTCCCGGGACCCACAGGCTTGACACAAAGCCTGGGACAAAGTCTCTGCTCTGATCCTCTCTTGTGATAGCCTGTGATCCTTGTAGCACTGGGAAGGAGCTGTTCACAAATGGAGAATGAAGATTCAATAATTGCTAGAGGCGGTGTGGGTTTGGACCTTGTGAGTTTGGACCTTGTGGGTAACCGCTCTGCTCCTTGATCTGAGAACAGACGTGCCCTGCAGGAGCTGCATGAAGTGCCACGGAGCTTGAAGTACCTTTGTGTGGTGTGAGGTGTTTGTGGGGTGATGTGATGTGTGGGCACTGTGCAGGGCCTGGGAACCTGCTCCCTCTGCTCTGTGACATGTATCTGACCAGGCTTCCCATGCTGACCCTCCCCTTCTCCAGCTTGACAGAGCTGCACCAAGACTGGGGTCTTTCACCTGGTGATGAACTTACGTGTGGACTTCCTGATATGAAACAGAGGCTTCAGTGGTAGATGGGATGATGCTGGAGGTATGGGGACCCTTTCTTCCATGGTTGTGTAGCTAATGGAATGAGCAAACCCCAAAATATGCCCATTAGAGCTAATAAGGAGTTCTAATTAGGTCCATCACTGCCAGTTCATTACTTTAATCTATGTTATCACAAATAACACTTTTTATACTGGACTGTCTGCCTGTGACCCTTGGTGTTTCATTACCCTACAAGCATGAGTACCTAAAAATGGGAACTCTTGATGCTGTAACATTTCAGCAAGGCTGTTTCTGAGATCAGGGCTTAGATTTTTGAAGAAACAAATCCTGACCTTCTAAGACATGTCAGGCATAAAAATATCTTTACCCCCCTGTTTTCTCCCCGTGTCCTAAAACTTCTGATCTCTATGACCCAATGAATCAGGACTCTCGGGGAAATATCTGTATCATCAGAGTGCTACAGCTGGCAGGTTAATGAGACGAACACAATTCAGCTGGAGCTCACATCCCTCCACTGCGGCTGCTCAGCGCACCCATTTCTTCCTGTTCTGCGTGCCCAGTCTCTGGGTACAGATATACACGTGTGAATACCTACAGTAGGATGCAAGTGCAATGTGCTGTGACAAATATTGCTGCTTTGGTGGTTAAAGGATTTTTTTTAAAGCTACCGTTATAAACTGAGTCCTGTAGCTTGCTTGCATTAGCAAGGATTAAACGGAGAGAACATGATGCCTTGTACTCCTGCAGTCCTGTCCCCCAGGATGCCTCTGCTCTCAAAGCCATTTCTGAGTCATCGCTTGATGTGCTCGGCTGCAGGGCACTGACTAAGTCCCCACATACTCAAGGGCTTGAATCGTGGTACGCAGTGCAGGGATGCCCGCTGCTGCATCTGGTGACCAGGAGCATGAGTTGCTGACGATTTTTTTGGCTTCATTTTAATTCCTTAGATTTAAAGGCATGCTGCCAACGTGTGGGGGGTGGTCATTTTGCTTTGATACTGCTACTTATGGAGACGTAGAGAGCAAGAATTGTCATCTAGATCAGAATTTTCTTTCCAGTTCATGTTTTGGCTCACAGGTGTTTTGCTTTCAATCCAGATTTGGAGGACATGACTTTTTTGTCTGTCTTTCCTTCCCAAATATCCTGTCTGATGCATACCAAAGGCTGAGGAAAATCTCCATCTGAAAAATTGTACCTGGCTTAAGGCTTCCCTGCAAACCAGAATATCTGGTCAAGTAGCTGGATAATATGTAAAAATAGCATAGAAAGCAAATAGTCTGCCAGTTTTAACAGTGCTCAGCTCAGATGATGCAGTCCCAGCTGTTTTCAATCTTCACTTTGCTAGAGAACCTATTTCCAAGACGATAATCATTTGACAGCTTTTAATCTTCCAGTGCAGATGTGACAAAATAGTTTCATAATCCGCTGCTGCGCTTTAGGCTGCTTGTCCTGTAGATCTGCGGCTGACTAATGCAGGGCTTTGTCCCACGGTATGTGACAAAACCACGCCAGCTCACGCTGCAGAAGTCCTGTTACGGTAAATGCCTCCAGAAGTGGGTATGCTGCAAATGTACTGTGATTTTGCATGAGTTAGAAGCTTGAAACAAAAAGCCACCAAAACAAACAAGATGTGGAGAGCACCCTGAAAAAAAATGTGAGTCAGAGTAAAGAGGGTGAGTAGCACCCACTGCGGGAGTTTGGGAGTGACTTCCCTGTGCTGTGCCTGCAACGTGACTGCTCTGCGTTCAGTAGTGTTAGACGATCTGTGGGTTTCAAGCCAAAATTAGGAGATGGTGACTCACCCTTGCTCCAAAGGGGTGTAGAGCAGCAGGCAACAGCACGCTCCCCTCTCTTGCAAACGATGCTGATGAGTTGAGAAAACCCCAGAGATGTTTCTGTGAGTCACTTGTGGGCGAAGAAAGCGCAGGGATGATGGGGAACAATCTGAGGGTGCTGTCATCCCAGGGGTGCTTTGCTACCAAACTTGTGGGAAGGGGACAAAGCCTTAGAATTAGGCTAATTAGCCTTAGTAATAAGGCCCCTTCAGAAGAAGGGTGAGGGAATGTCTGATTATACGTCTGAGCATTTCATTGTAAGTTGTGCACGTGGTCGTGTGAGGTTGTGTGCACTCAGTTTACACCAACAGTGCACTAATTTGACCTTGTTCAATCTGGATGAAAGAGTGGTCAGTCACTTACCACAGTGTCTGCATATTCACTTTTTCCTAAATGACCTTGTTAACTTAAAAATAGCAATTTCAATGAATCTCTATGTACTCGAAACAAAGATGAACCTGGATGAAATATCAGTATCTTGGTCAATCCTAGAATTTCTTTCTGGGAGGTGGCAGTGAGCCATACAGGGGAAAAAATGGCAAAAGGCCTTTTTCTTTTGAGACCACAGCTGATTAAACAAGAAAGTTGTTAGCTGGAAATTCCTTCTTCTTTCTGTGCCTAATGAATCTACTAAAAAGCCAATGGAAATGTACGTGGAAGTCTTTGAGTGAGAATCTAGCAGTTGTTTTACTAATAATAGTAATAATACCTTAGATATAGGTAAGGATTGGAAACTAGTCCAAAGCTGAATCTGGGCATAAATGCTATCATTTATAGTCTGTGTTTTTAGAAACAAGAAATGACTGACATACATGCTTAATTCAAACTAAATAGCCTATAAAACAAGTTCCCTAAGGCTAATAATAATAATATCAGGAGAAATGAATATAGGGATGATTGAATACAGGATACACTGAAGAGCAAATATGGAATATAGATACATATCGTGCTAGCAAGAACGGGCTGGTGTTTATGGTCTGCTCAAAAGTCCAATCCATCATCTGACCGGAGGATGTAATGCAGTTAGAATCAAAAAGGATGGCTCTGTTCAAAGCAATAGATGCCCATTATAAACCAGCAAATGCAAATAATCAATCAAAAGCAGCAAGCGAGCAAAAGGGGAATATCATCAAGCAATAATTCAGATCACAGCTGTGATTATGAGCAATAACCTTAAATCTGCTATTTAATTAATATTAAGCTTCTGACACCTTCTAGGATGGGAGCACACAGACCTTCTCAGCCTCATATGATAGTAGTAAGACATAACGTTATGCTCCTTACGTATTTAAGGCAGCGAATTAACCGTTTATGGATCCCTCATCGAAAGCTTGCAGGTCTGTGTATAAATAATACTCCCTTTGTCCAAGTGCTGCTCAGGCAGTGGCTGGACTGGGACCAAGCATCCCTTGCTAGCTGCACCAGCTGGGACAACAGAGTGGACGTGGGGTCCCCGTAAGGTTTGGTCCCTCTTGGTGGCTGCAGGAGCTCCTGTCCAAGGCTGGTGACTGAAGGGTAGCGTGAAGGTGCTGAACTCAAGCGCCCAGCTTAGCTAAGACAATCTGATGTTTTTGGTAACCTTGTGTACCCTGGAGAAGTGGGCCCGCCTGCTCCTGTGACTTGGATGGTCAAATGCTTTTTCCAGGTGAGTGTGCTCGCTGCTAGATAGATCTATGTTTGTACAGAGGTTTTGTATTTGCATTGCTGATGGAGTGACTGCTTTCCAAGTGGAGGAATCAAGCAGCTTCCTTCATCTTCCTGTGCTTTGTGTGTGTGTGTGTGTGTGTTAAATGACCTTTGGAATGAAAATATTAACAGAAAAGGAAAACATGATTGTAATTTATGAAATGTTAGCCCAGATGCCTCTAGGGGGGAGTAGACCTTTCAGTCTTTCAAGCTGATACATTGCTGTGGTGCCGGCATTGACACAGGTGCATTTAAAGAGTCAATTAAGGGAAAACTGTGTATTTACACAGGCTGGATTAATCTCATGTTTTGGCAACTTTCTTTTTAAATGGTTGAGACTACTACTATTGCTTAAAGATGTTGCTTGTTCAGAAGGTACTGGAGGAAAGAAGTGAAGCCCAGACCTAGGGTAATAAAGCGTGGAGGTGGGCACTCTCCTCTGGGACTGGGCTGGAGCAGGCTTCAGGCTGACCAGCCAGTGTACATGCTGGAGCAACCCTTGATGGTGGGCTTTGGATGAAACAGGTGTTGGCAAATGGCTGCAAATAATTATCAAATTTCCAGGGATGCTCTCTGAAAGGGAACAAAGAAAGCGGGTACTCTCCTGGCAGTTGCTTTGTGCAATTCAATTTTCTGGGGAAAAGCCCTGATTTCCTGCCTTCATTACTGGCTGGGAGCTTCCATGTAGGGCTGTAAAAACCTTAAAAAACCTCTTTGAACTTTGAGGCAGATCAATGCAAAATGAAATGGGGGAAAATTGTTTATTGCTGAGGAAAATGCAGCACTGTGAATAATAAGGAACAAAATGCAGCTGAGGGCTCAAATTGAACCTCTATTATGCCTATGATTAAAGATAATGTGCTAGGAAGAGGGAATTACAGAAGGGCTTCTGCACTAGGTTAGATGGCTGAAAATACTGTGATTGCTGCTGCTGAGCCCTCATTGGCCTGGCCTTGATACCTAAATCATAGGGCTATTACACGAAATGAGCTGGATGCTCCATCTGAAATGCAAAGCCCCTCTGCTGCCCAGCTGGCTGGGGGAAAGCGGTCCTGCATGGGGCTTGGAGACTGCCTCCTTGCTTTCCTTGACAGCTAAAGGCTGCAGTGCTTTGCAGGGCTGAGGAGCTGGCAGGGTTCCTTCTTTGTCCTTTTGTTAGTGGTGAACAGCAGGTGAGCTCGTCTGACGCAGAAGAGAAGCAATGGCCAAAGCCATTCCTTTTCTCCCCGTGTTCTCTGTAGTGCTCAGCTAGAGCCTCTGTGGGGCTAGGGCTTGGATTATTAGAGTTGGGGCTTCCCTTGAAAACCTTGGAAGTACCAATGAAGGGGAAGAAAATGAAGCTGAGAGCCAGGGCACCCCCAGCAGCGCTGGTGCACGGAGCAGGGGAGCCTGGTGATGGGTGCTCAGGTGGGACTGGCAGTTTGCAGGGGCTGGGCTTTGTTTTGTGTGGTTGTAGGCATAATTTCAACCCTGAAAGTATCCTCTGAGCATCTCTGATACCATGTGTAGAATAGGATAAAAGTATTCCCTTGGTGTGTTTTGGTCTGTGTGGGTTATAAGGTCTTTAGCAGAAGTGTGTGTGTATATGAATAGATATAAAATTAGGTTAATTTTTTTGGACTATAATAACATGCAAGAATGTGTACAACAACCTTGAAAAGAAACTCAAAACACGTTAGAGGCCTCTTTATGGTTATCTGGTATCCACAAGCCTGAGCAGTGCACCCCTGTACAGTGGCACAGATATACAAATAAACTGCTTAATTTTACTTCAAAATTTCACAGTAGAGCAACTTTTTAAGAGGCTAAAAATGAAATGTGTATAGGTCCATACAGTCATTTACTGTTCAACATAAACCTCCAGTCAGTTCATGAGTGATAGTTTGGGTTTAAAATTAATTTTTGATTTTAATAAAATCTGTGTATCTTTATTGATAAAGGTAATGTAAGGTAAAGGGTGTGCACGTGCAAGACTAAAGACATTCTCAAGAACAAATATGTGCTTTTAAATAATTAGGGTTGTAAGCAGTAGCTGAGGAGTTATTTGGAAAAAATTACATTTCAAACTTATCTGAGCTCAAAATTGGGAGATGCTGCTTTCTATTCAGAACAAAATTGTTTTCAGTAAGGATGAGATGATCTCGGTGACATGTTTTTATTTAGTAGTCTCAGGGCGCTTTCCACAAATTTCAGAACCACTCAGTGTCACGAGCCGTTTTCTTCAGGAAATCTTTTCCTGCTCTGCGTCCTCAGCCCCTGTGAGCCTGGATCCGAGGGCTGTTGCCATCAGCTGCCCTCAGTGCTCTGCTCCCAGCTCCTCTCCCCCAGCACAGAGAGGACACTGCCAGCTGCCCACCGGCCTCCAGCCCAGAGACCCCCAGAAACAGCCGCAGCGGCTCCGCTGTCTTTCCCTCTCATCATATGGGGGGCAGAAAGCATCCTTTACTGTCTCTGTTTTCCCAAAGCTTAACAATCGAAGCACTATTTAATGTGCTAATTGAGTTGCTACACAGCCATTTAACCGAACCTTATTTTTAAACGTAGAATGACTTAAATTCAGTGTTACGGGGCACGCGGTTATCCGCTCAGCCTGCAGTCACTAAGGCCAGGCCTACCTGTACCACGGTGTTGTGGTGCTGCTTCCAGCTGGCCCTGGTACCCCTGTATTTTTTGTGTTCCTGGGGCCATTCCAGCTTCTGCTGCTGCTCTGCATGCCTTTGCCTGGGCTGTTAATGTTGCAGCTGTCATCACAGTGCCAAAATGTGGCAGGAATAGTGCTAACAGTGAGCTCCTCCTGCAGAGGAGGACTTGGGGCCCTGGGACTGGAGAAGCTGTCGAGGGAGAGTGGTTGGTGAGCCCAAGTGTTTGTTCAGTGGTAATGTGATTTTACTGAAAAATCAAGTAATATGTGCAGCGTAAGCTGCCAGCTCCACGTTCTGTGCATTTTTAATGTCCTTAAAGGAGGAAAAATGCTTTGAATTCAGAAGGCCAAGGCTGAGGTGCTGGGCTGGGAGGACTCCAGCCAAGGACGGTGCAGCATGGCCGAGCCCCATGCTTAGCTGATGGTCAGCCCCACAGGGAAGACAAGGCCATGGCTCCTCCTGTACGTCTGTGAAACTTCCAGCAGGCCTCCGTGGCTGATGAAACGTGCCTTTGTGGCTAGCTTGTGCCCATGGCAGGGGTTAGCGTGGCTGTGCTAGACGCCCACCTCCCCCTCTCGTGTCTCCTTGCTTAATGCAAGCAAACAAGGTCAGAGGTACCCTAACTCCCTCCTCCTCTTTTCACAGTTGTTCTGCTGTAATATTTTTTTAAGAGCTGGTCATGTGTGAAATCAAGCAAAGGTTAAATTGCAAGGCTCTCGTAGCTAGGAAAAGATTTGACTCTTTGCCTGAGGCTGGGATATCCAGCGTGAGCCGTTGTATTGCTTGTTAGGTGCTGGCTTTCCGTAGACAAAACATGTGGGCAGCGCGACCTCGCTGTACCCGCTCCCTGCGAGGAGAGGCAGGTTTTAGTCCATCTCTGTAAATACATCTCCCACACCCTGCTAACACATTCCATCAAGCTTCAGGCTGCCAAAAACCAGGCTGCGTTGTATGTTTTCACTGACTTCTACCAGGAAGAAGTCGTGTGTCTGCCTGCCTCTGCCGAGTGGGAACAGGAATTATGAGATGTCTCTTTGGATTTATGCTGCTGCAGGTAAACAACATCTTTGTGTCTTGTGTGTGTATGTAGGCCGTATACTTGGCTTGTGACTTGTCCACCAGTGCTGACTGATGGCCTGTGCTTTGTAAGGGAATTGCTAAAATGTAACTTCAGTTACGTAAGTTCAGCCACAGTGCATTTATACACATGCAAACCGAAGGCATTTTGCCAGCAGCACAGTGGATTGCACGCTTGGGCTTACTGAGGGGAACCTGTGACTGAAATAGCCCTTCATGTGGCTTTTTATATTAAAAAACAAAACAAACAAACAAACAAAAAAAATGCAGCAAAGTGAGCCACCACCTTCCAGCTGCGGTGCAGGACCATCCGTACGGACCATCTGGCAGATCCCAGCGCCTGGCCGAGCCTGCGGGGCCCCGTGTCCAGTGACACACGGAGGGAAGCCGTGCGTGAACGGAGGCACAGCTCATTTTATCAGCAGGAACAGTGCTTAAATATGACACAGGATTTTATAACAACAGTCCTCTTCCATGAAGGCTCTGCGTAGTTGATTTTACTTCATGGTGATAGAGGCAGACCTCTCCTCTATGCGTGTGGTATTTTCTCATCCCTGTGTAGGTGCTGCATGCTCCATTTTCTGGTCCTTTATGTGATAGTGAAGGAGGTGGTTTCTCTACCTGATCCTTCTGGATTTCTCTTGTGGTTTTTGGAATGTTCCTGATCACATCTCCGTGTAGTTCCAGGTGTGTAAATAAGGAGGAAAACTGGAAGAGGTCCAACACTGCTTAAGTCTCAAATATCCATTGAGATGCGGCTCTGTTGGGCCATATCTCAAGAGACATGGCTGTTGTCTTTCTACCTGTTCCTTCTGGGCATCTATGTCCACCTAATGTAGTCACAAAATAAGTATGTTGGTAATCAGGCCCCACGTACTGCTACAGAATAACTCCAGGCCTCTTGACAAAGCCCTTGCACCTATTTTTGTGGTCACCCGTGGGTCACTGTGAGCCCTCCCTGGTCAGGGTCCAGCTCTGGGGGCTGAGGCTGGGGGAGCTGAGGCCGACACATCAGTGGCCACCTTCCAGGCAACTCACTGCCAAATTAAAACAGGAGCCCAAAGGCGAACTGAAGGCATACTAAGGCTGCCAGCATCTAGGGTGAATTTTGGAAGAAAGCACAGCTGACCTTCTGCGGGCTGCTTATTTCTCCAGTGTCTGTACACCATATGCCCCTGCAGACAGAAAACAATCTTTGCTTTTGTATCAGGATTCAGATAAACACAGGCATCATCGCCTACCCCCGGAGAGGCCGGGCTGTAATTGAGGTTATTAGCTCTGCTATTTTTCAGGCCGCAGAGCAGGCTGGCAAGGGGCCAGCCCCCCCTGCTCCAGCAGCATCCCGGCTGCTCCTGCAGCCCCCCTGCTTCTCCCCCAAGGCTGCTTGTCCCCTGCTCGCAAGGGAGCTTTTGAGATGGCAGCTTGTCGGTTAAAAATGAAATGAAATTTTAATGACTGCAAAATGTCCCCCTTTCCATGCAATTGCCCTCTGGAGGAAGCATTGGAAGCTGGGACTGTCCGAGCACGGTGGTGCAGGGGGCTGCTTCCCACCTGCTTTACCTGGGCTGTGTGGTCATAAGGAGGGGAAAATTAACAGAATAGGTATTTTAATTAAATGAATTCATCTGTGATTGCCTTTTAGTGGCTAGGGATGGGGAAAAGTGGCTGGAGGTTTGTTGGTTTTACTCTGAAGCAGGTTATACAGGTAACTGGGTTTGTACGGGTCTGGTGGAAACCTGTGCCTGCGCACTGTGTTTTGGGGCCCTTTCCAGCATTTCTGGATGTGCCCAAGCCTGGGTGTGGTAGGAGAGCTCCAGCAGCAGCACTGAGCACCACGGGAGCTTCACCGCAGGGTCCTGGCCTGGGGTGTGAGCGCAGCCATGAACCAGGCTGCTCAGTGCACTGTCCTGATTGTGTCACTTTTCCCCAGTTTTGCCCTTGGGAAAATGCTGTGTTGTAACACGTGGTGTTTGCGTGGGCTTAAACACGGTGCTGGACCACTGCGCTGCTCCCTCGCCGCTACAGAGACCGCAGTGCCGTAACACCTCTGAGCCATTTTCCTGGTCATATTTTGTGACCTATTGGATCATTGCTTAAATAACTGCTTTGGAGACATTGGATTAAATTGTAAATCAATAGCAAGGCAACGTGTCTACCCAGAGAAGGGGCTGTGGGGTACAATAACCAGAGGTGTTACAGCCTTTGCAGGATTTGCAGCTGGAAAACGCACTCCCCATGGCAGAGCTCTGCAGCGACCTTCCACCTGTGAAATCCACCCGGAGATTTGCTAACTCCAGCGCTTTCTGCTCAGGGCTCATCATAGGCCTTTCCCTGCCTGGAAAGACTTGAGCCTGGAGCATCCACAGCCGGAAGGAATGGAGCACCACGAGGGGCGGATTCGGTTCTGGTGTTGGTCTCACGGCAAGGAGGGACCAAAAGCAAGCCTGTGGTGTAGCACCTTGACATTCGGCTGTGAGAAAGGTGCTGGGAACCCCGGTGTTCAACCAGGCTCTGCAGTCACTCCTCTGCTGGGTACGTGCTGCTGTGCTTTTGGACGGCCCACCTGGCACCCTTCTGGGCTTTCCCTCCCT
Organism: Nettapus auritus; assembly: GCA_011076525.1. Classification (NCBI taxonomy): domain Eukaryota; kingdom Metazoa; phylum Chordata; class Aves; order Anseriformes; family Anatidae; genus Nettapus; species Nettapus auritus. The sequence continues at coordinate 3,418,980 of CM021784.1, forward strand.
TCCTTACAGAAACCTCGTCACCAGCAGGCACTTCTTCGTCCTGTGTCTGCTCACAATCAGAGAAGGAGCTGCAATTGTTGTTTTTCCTGCCCTGAAACTTTATAGATGAATGTGATGCTTCTGGCTGCTGAAATCTGAGGAGGAATGCGAGGTCCTGGCATCTAGAAGTCAGTGATTGGTGCTTTACGGATGTCTAGGTATCTAAAAATAGAGGCAGAAGGCAGTGCTGCTTGTATGTTTTAAGCAGAAGAACAAACAATGAAAGCTTTTCCAGAAATGCTTGAGGGAATAGCAGACTTTCCATTTAAGGCTGTATTATTTCATTGGATAATCTGATTAAACATGTAGGTTATGTGAGGACTTGATTCAACCCTCCGCAGAAACTGCTGTGTATACGTGGAAGTGGCATCACAATCAACTGTATGCGAGGGAGAGTTACGATAAACGCTTTTCTTGAGGCTATTGCTCTGGAGAAATTGGTGGCAGATGCGTTGTGCCCCTGTTTGGATAAAAGTGCTCTTCTCTCCCACATGAATCGCTTTATGAACTGCTCTGAATTGTCCTTTTCCAAAATAATTGATTAAATCTGAGTCATCGGTACCGGGTATTTTCCTTTGAATGCGCCCTGTTTTATTTATCCGGCTATTTACGTGCTGGGTGTGCATATACCTACGCCAAATGTGCGTAGCCTTGCAGTGACGCTGCCGCTGCATGAATGGACCTAATTGAAAGGCACTGAGGCTGCTATTAGATCCCTGTGATTTCGGTAGCAGTCACACTGGTCCTGTGAGCTGAGCACACTGAATATACTTAACTCGCTGCTGCTTCTGTGCCTGAGCAAGGGACTTGCCATGCCCTGTGGTTGGCTGTGTATTAGCACAGTTTTCTGGCTGGCTATAAATAGAAATAAACGGAGGTGCAGACTGCGACCTGCTTGCCCAAGCTCTCTCCTGGGTCCTTGCCTGTGGTCGGTCTCTTTATTATTTTTTTCCTTTCCCCTTTACCGCAGCAATAAATAGTTAAAAGGCAATTACAATGTTAATTTGTTGTGTTAATGTGCTACAGCAGGAAGCCGAAGGGAGCCGCGCGGGAGGACGCGGGAGCCCGTCAGTTCCCATTAACCATCCCGGCTGCTGGGGGAGTTCTCTGCCGTGGAAAAATGTGGAGACACAATCGGTGCGTTATCGAGTCTGACACCGAAAATGATGCAATCATGGTCAAGTGTCCCAGAAGGACCACGGCACTGAATAAAGATAAAGCTGCTCAGCCCTTTCTTTCTTCGCTGGGGTCACTGGGAAGGGAAGGATATTATTAACCAAGCAATAAATCTCACTCCTGAGGTTTCTCTTTTTGGTTTTCTCTCCTGCAGCTCCCATGGCGTGCTCTGTGGTTACACGGGGATGCCGCTGGCACCCAACACGCTGCCTTGTCCCCCTGCACAGGGCATCATGAGAGATGCTGAGCGGTGAGCATCTGTTGGGGCCGCACCACGTTGCTTCTCCACGGCTCACCAATTCCAGACGTTGTCCTTTGCAAATCTTCTTGTGAGCATCCTGCTCTAGCCAGCAGTGAGCTGCAGCATCCGTGGGATGCAGGGGGTGCCCCTGTATGGGGGTGAATGCCCCACAGAATGAAATGGAGAGAGAAGGACAGCGACGGGGCTTGGATGCTTTGCATGGGCCATTTTTATGTGGCCACGTTTGGCCAAAAAGGGTTTCGGTGCCCCCTTGCAGTGCTTTTGTGGCAGTCCCTGTTATCTGCTGAAAAAATAATTATTCTTGGCTTCAGTGTGGGAGCCTAGCTGTTCTTTTTGTGGTTCTGAAGCTGCTTTTGTTGCTTTTTAGCATCCTGCTCCAAGCATATGAAGATTGCTTGTGTTCCTGAGCGCCAGCACATGTGCCCAAATTTTGGCTTCTAGCTAACATGCTTATTCTGTTTTCCCTGTCCTTGTTCTTGAACGTTTGTGAAGTAAAACCTGCTCCTGCAGTACTCCATATAATTTCTTGAATGATTAAATGCAGTCTTAATCAAATGCTTTTTGGTCAGGACATGCATGGATAGGGGAAACCAGTCTGCGAACCAGATGACTTGCTATTAATGGAAAATCCTTTTTCTACCAAAGTAGCTAACCTTCCAAGGAATTAAAACTCATTAGCCTCTCCCATTTGGGGGGGGCGAAGAAGCTTTTATGCATCAATTTAGAATCCATTTGCAAGCTCTCTCAAGGCCTTTTATTGCCACTTGGATCCAGTGAGAAGTCTCTCTAGTAAACAGGGGGAAAGGGCAGAAAAGCAGTCGTGATCTGGGGGAACTGGAATTTCTGAAACCTTTTTTTTTTTTTTTTTTTCCCATTTAAATACATAATGTAATACTATATTAGCAACTTCCAGGGTTCCTGTAAAGAGGAGAGAATTAGAAATTCAGTGCCAAAGTATGCAATTGTCAAAATCCAGGAGGATAAATGGGTGCTCCTGCTCATCGCAGCCCTGGCCTGTGCTGAGTGCTTGCCCTCTGCTCCCCAGAAAGGATGAGCAAAACCTGTTTGTGTTAAAGTGAATGGTATTAAGCTGGAGACTATTTATTTTTCAAAAGCTATTCAAGCACACAAGCAGAGCTAAGTTAATATCATGCACAAAACCAGGCAATGGCATGCTTTTTCCCCCTCTGCATCGACTTTTCCTTTGAATTCCTAAGTGCTGAGAAGTTGCTCTTAAGCCACCTGTGGTCGCACAGGTGCTTCTGTTTCCCTGGTTCACAACTGATCTGAGCCATGATTTTTTCAGTGATTCAGTCCCTCAAGTCTGCAGTTACAGCCAAGAGAGCTTGGATTTTGAACCTAAGTTGCTGAATTCCATTTAAAATCCTGTGGGTTTGAGGTTGGCTATGTTAAAGAAGCCCCATTCTCTGTAAGTACTGTGGGGATGCTGCTGTATCCTGCTGAGTCGTCCTGCAGGTAGGTTTGTTAGTGGTGGAAAAATCTATTTTATTTTCTCTTGGCTGTGACAAGCAGGCTGTGGGGAAACAAATACTTCTGTGTTCGGTGCAGTGCCTGCCTCTGCGCAGTGCGTGAAGCTTGTGGCTGACAGCGAAAATAAAGGAAAGCGTTGCTGTTGATTCTCTCACTGAGCGTTACCCTCTCCACGCACAGAGGGAAGGAGGACGTGGGGACAAGAGGCGTGTAGGATGGAAGGCTGTATTTTGGCTTTGCTGGGAGATGCTCGGCGTGTGCTGCACTGAGGGGCACGTGCGGGAGGGAGAGGAGGGCGTGTGGCGGCTTTCTGGCAGAAAATCAAGGGGACCTCTGGATTGACTCTCTAAATGTGGCAGCCTGGCTTTAAAAAGGGTTGGCCAGGACTGTCTGTGTCCTGGTGGCATCCCTGGGGTTAGGATTTGCCCTCTGTAAAAATAAAGCAAACAGAAAAAACGTATGAAGTAGCCTGGAATATAAGGGTAGTGAAAAATAGGGCCATCAGCACCAAATTCCTGATTTACAGATGTGAAGCACTGAGACACCTCCACACATCTTTCCCCTTGCTACCGCTCGTTTGGGTAACTCAGGTCCTGCTCACCTTATCCTCATCACAGGGACACGGCTTGTGCTGCCAGTGCTGGGTCTGCCGTGGTGCCTGTATGCAAGGCAATTTCCAGCTCAAGTTAAGACCCAGCAGGAAAAAAACATCTCGTCAGTGGCCTTTTTGAGAACAGAGATCACCAGCGTAGTGTCGGTGCCACTGCCTCCAACTCCTCTCCTCTCTTCAGGTAGGGAGACAGAAAAAAAGGGGGCCAAGCTACCCTGCCTTTGCAATAAATTCCTGTTTAATGGTATGTCCTAATAGCAAGGTACGTCGCTTGAAGATTTTTTTTTTTATGTTCTTTCTTTATGTAGATTTAAATATTTTGCTGTATTTGCTAAGAGAGACCAATTGTTTATGGCCACAGAAACCCTTTCCCCTCTCTTGGCACTCTCCAGTGCCACACAGCTGGTGTGAATTTTACTATCATCATCTTCAATTTAAAAAAATTAAGCCAATTTTAGAAGGAAAAAAAAGGTTTTCCGCTAAGCCTAGCTCACCCCCCTGCCCTTTAAAACGTTATAAATAGAAAAACATCATCAACAAACTCCTTCACTGTGCAAGAGCCTAATTTCTTCCTCTCCGCTGGGATCTGGTGTGTTTTTCAGACTGTCATTAATTGTGCTGTATTGTGTGCGTTTTCTGCTTCACTAGTTAGTCAGATAGGCAGCAAATGGAGTCAGCTCTAGGTCACAGAACACAAAAAGCCAGCTCCTGCTGTCTCCCAATCAGGTAGAGATATTGAATTGGGCTTCGTGTAATTGAAAACATTAGCAGGCTGGAAAATAACCAATTCTTAAACACCGAATCCTGAAATGCAGGATTAAAACAAACAAACAAAAAACACACACAAAGAAAACCCAAGGTTTGAAATTCCTGATGGGCCTGATCCAGCTCCCACTAAAAGCTACACCAATTCTCCCACCTCTTGCCATGGGATTAGACTTGGGTGCATGGAAAGAAATGCTGAAAGCACAGTGGCTTCAAGGCAGAGATCAAATATATATATATATTTTAAATTATCCTTCCCATGAATCTGTGAATAAAATAAGGTTCACTGTTCCTATTTTTCAATAGATGTGCTGAGATATAGGAAAAATGTAGCTTTATTTGGCCCTTTAAAAAAAAAAAAAAAAAAAAAATCTGGACTTTTTTGTTTACAGATAGAATTCCTAGGCATGCCTGATTTGTCCAGATATTTCCTGCTTTTAACTTGATGCCCAGAGCTTGCTTTTAGTCTGTTCCCAGTGCAGAGGAGGTTTCTGAGAGGCAGACCATGTCCCACTGGTGCACAGTGTGCATTTCCCATGCCATCAGCTCACGTCTGGGACCTGCACCTCCAGCTTCCCAGTACCGCTGTGCTTCCACCCCTGCGAGTCAGATGCTGGCCATTGCACGACCTGCTGGGAGCTTCTTTGCCAGATCCCCCAGAGCAGGGGATATTTTAAACCTACTCCTAATGACCTTAGACAAGTAAATATCCCTGGTTAAGCAGATGAACATTTCCATGCCTGTATGTGCATAGGCTGTGCGTTTTGTACATCCATAGCTACAAATACTTGACCATCCTTTCCTCACCGTGCGTTTTTTTGTTTTGATGTTTGAGTCAGTGGTGATGGAGATCTCTGTGGCCATAAGGATCTGCAGGGATAATACCTTAAAAGCTTTGCTTTTTTACTTACAGCATAATACAGTGGCAGGAGGAAACCAGAGACTGCAGCTCGGAGCAGGTGCGTGTTGCAGGCAGGGCAGGAACGCTGCTGCTCTTGGGGATGGAGCACCTCAAAACACCCATGCCAAGTCCCATCCCTGGTGTTATAATAAGGGGACAGGGAACAAAATATGCTGAATTTTCTGTGCAGAACCCCCTCCCTTTTTTTTTTTTTTTTGTTTTCCTGGGGTACCTGTCGTGTTGCTCCCCCCTGGATGTCCCGGTGGCATTCAGCACAATCTTGCACTTTACACTGTAGCGTGCAAATATCAGGCGGCCTCGGCTGGTCTCCGCTGTGAACGCCGTGACACCGGGAGCCAACCCATGCATTTTAATTAGAATTAGCTTGCATCTGCTTTCTTCCGTGTCTCCTCCTCTCTAAGAAAGGCACTACGCCCGCTGTGGCTGCGCGATGTGTGTAGGGGAAGACAAGCGACACGCGGACGTGGTCCCTTATCGGGCGGCGGCGCTGGCGGCTGTGTCCTCCCGGGACCTGCCGTTGGGGAATGGCTGAGCTGATGGCAGCCACTGGGCGAGGGAAGATAAGGCGAGGAACGAGTCCCTGATGGCTCCTGCTGCTTCGGGCCTGCTATCTACATCATCACAGACCCCTGCTCTGTGTACACTGCGCATCTGGTACTCCGTCCCTACAACACCTGCGCGGTGTATCGGCAGCATGGCAAAATGCTCCGGCCTCAGAGCTCCGAACCTGCTCAGCTCAGCGTTGCTGAATGGTGTGAGTCGGGGCTTGCTGCTCGGCGTTACTGGCCCCGAAAGAGCAGGGTGAACCTCTGAGCAAGGGGGCCGCTGGGGCACATAGGGTGGATGTTGAAAGGCTGCAACACCACTGTCTGCCCAGTAGCAAACAGAGAAGTGCCCCAGGGAGAATTTAGGGGCATAATAGTCCAGCTTACTCCCTGGGGAAAAATAAAATAAAATGGAGCCTACTATAGCCGCTGTATTTGTACATATAGCAGTTTTATGTACATATGGGGCATACTCAGGCATTTTGTCAACTCCACATGTTAAAGAACAACTCATTTTTTTTATGGCTTGGGCAATAAACCTGCTTCCCCCGAGCACGGTGCCCTGCAGCAGGGTGTGCGCCCATTCAGAAATGCCTCTTCTCAGCCTCAGGTTGCAGTGGGCTGTAAATTCCAAGCTGCTGAAATCTGTGTGAGGTGTTAAATGTTCAAACGGCAAAATATCTTAGCTTTGAATTTTTTTCAGTATCTCTGGAGTGCATCTTGGAGCTGTATTGCCATTCCAGATAGCAAACTGGTGGGGAGGAGAGAGGGAAGCGCGGCTATTATGCAGGTAAATATATTTAATGTTGGTGATGATGCAAGCAGAAATCCCTCATCCATGGTGATGTAGAGGGTGGCTGGGAACATCTGAAAATAGCTCCATGGGATGCTGGTACTGCCTGCACGCTTCTCTGCTGCTGTAGCGCCAATTGTGCAGCCACATGGTTTATGAGAATCACAAAAAACAGCTGCCAGCAAGTCACCTTCAGTAGGTTTCAGGGTAAACAGCACATCGGGATGAATAAGGTGATGCTCAAAGAATAGTGAAGGATTTTGCTTTTCAGGCTCTGTAGGGATTTCAGAAATGTGAAGATGAATCTCTGCCTTGACCTGGCTGTATGCAGTCAGCAGACACCTTTAGCAGTGTGCTTTTCCTCCTGGTACTGTTGGGGCTCCGCATGCACGCCTCCTGTGCTCAGGTCTGTGTGGGACCGAAGTGGGGTGAGACTCAGTCTCAAGCCTCACGCTTTTACAGATGGCGTAGATTTGAAGCTGGCCTTGACTTTGCAAGCAGACAGGGATCTCCCCTGGCTCGCACTGGCAGATTTCACCCCAGGGCCGGTGACTTCTTGATCTGCTCGGACACCCCGCACCCCTTGTTGGTAACACTGCTGTCATCTTGGCTGCCTCCTGCTCCACGGGGCAGCGGCAGCATCTTCCCAAACAAGTTGCCTTATATTTCAGTCCACGTCAACTGTGTGTAGGATGATGGTGACATCCAGAAATATTAGGTTAAAATGATGCTTTTTGGTGCTGACACTAGGAAGCAGATTTGGAATCTGGCACGTTTGTGTTTGTGTGTTCTCACACTGCGTTGTTTCTCACTGAAAATCAAAGGAGGCTGCCTGACAGTAAAAGGAACTGAAGAAGAGAGAGAGATACAGATTTGATCATAAAGTACAACTTTAATTATTTTAAAGCCCTGAATGAGACACAGGAAAAGCAAATATTTGCTCTGCTGCTGACCTTCTCAGGCAAATAGCGCATCAGGTCCTGGCGGGGCTGGAGGCATCGCACTGCAGGGAAGTGAGAAATCAGGGGGCAGCCGCTGATTGCTCGGATGAGCCCCAGTGAATTCCACAAATTCCAGTGTGTGGAGAAGCCCCAGTGCGGATGGACGTGCTCAAATAGCAGCTCGGGTTCTGAGTCTCACCTGTCCCAGTGAGCACATCCTCTCCCTGCACAGCTGGGAGACCCCTGGGTCTGCTGGCACCTCCCCTCCTAGGTAACGCTTCCTTATCAGGTAACCCTTCCTCCTTAGATCTCGACCACAAATATGCTCAAGCGGATTTAATGGCAATGTGGACGGATGCAGCACCAGATGCACAGTGGATGGGGAGGACTGGGTGCTGGAGGTGGGCTGAACAGCGTTAAAATAGGGTTTCAAAGGTGTTTGACAAAGCGGAGTTGCAAACCATCAGAGAAATGCATAGTTTTGAAAGAGTAAGTTCTTTTGCATGATTAATGAAACAGTTGCTCTCTTACTCTGCATTTTCTACACCCTTTATAACGCTTAGCAGGAAGGCATTCCTGTGCTAATAGCTCTTCCAGTAGCAGAACTGGTCTGTTTTTGCACAGCTATTCATCACTGCTGCTGAAGAGTGCGCAATTGTTCACTGTGTTTAGAGTGGAAGTTCACACACATTTCCGACATACTAATAGTTTTCCACATGTGAGCCATCCTGTCTCTGCTACAGATAATTATTTTTAATGTTTTAAGCTGAGGAATGACCGTTGAAGGAATTCTGGTGGAATTCCCTATTCCATGGCACCAGGGAGCTGGTTTGGGTGCCCTGGAGGTGCAGCGCTCTGCTCAGCAGAGCTCAGTCTGTGACTTTGCCTACAGCCTTGGACAGTGCCATTGCTTCTGCATGGAGCACGCCGAGGGACAGCTCAGGGACCATGATCTCTGCCCACGTTGGGGGTTTAATGCAGAACGGGCACCCAGGAGGAGCTCTGCAGGTACCCACGCATGGTCGATGCCACCCAGGGCTCCTGGTCCCTCACCGCATCCAGCCGATCGCCTCTGTAACGCTGCCGCTCACGACAAATCCTCCAGGATTAGAGATGAACTGTAGCTGCTGCGGCTTCCACCTTTGCCGCATAGCAACGAGAGTGGAAAGTCAATTAATTACCTTTTCACCAGAATCCGGGGCCCTTTCGTCCTCGGCTCAGCCAAGTGTGTAATGGGAAGGGAGCGCGGCAGGCTGCGGCTGGCCAGCAGGGAATTGCACGACAAAGTGAAAGATGAGCTCCAGGAAAGGAGAGGGAGGGCGCCGGGGGAAATCCCTGTCCTATGGGTTCATTAGAAAAGTAAGAGGCTGCTGATTACCCAATTATTGACTTATCTCCCTGCTTTCAGCCCCAGTGACAGCTCTGCGTCCTCCGTCTCCTTTCCGGGCACCACCTGAGCTCCAGGGGATGTGGGCGACCTGCTCGCAGCCCCAGCCTGCCCTGCAGCTGGGCTTTCCAGAAGTTTCTTCCCACAAGGTTCGCTCCTTGGCTGCTCTCCCTTGGCTCTCACCGCAGCTGGATGCCACCTTTGGGTGGGCGCCTGACCTCTGTTCAGCTCCTATCAGAGCTGTTTTCAAGGTGACCACTTTGTCATTCTCCCAGGTGGCTTCCTATGGGGAAGGGTAATGGAAAAATCATTTTAAGGTTGAATTTCCTCAGGAAGCTCTGACTGATGGGTACAAACAGAACTGAGGAACCAGGGTGATGACCTGAACCAATGTCAGGTCTGACTCAGGAGGTGCTTCTCCTGGTGGCTTGCCTGTGGCATGGGGACTTGTAAGGTCACAGTGACCAGGACCCAGTGAGCAGAGCCCTGAGTGAAAGTGGAGAGAAAGAAGGACAGGGATAATTCAACGTCCATTTATCAGAGCTGGCAGCTTCAGACTCGTCTGCAGTTGCCTGTCAGATTGCACCTTCAGGGGACGTCCTGAGCAGTACCTCCTGGGGTGGGGAAGTGGTGGTGGAAGGGGAATGGGTCCGCAGGGTCTTCCACCCAGCACAACCACATTTAGTCAGTAAATTAACCCAAACATCAGCGAGTTCAGTACCAGGAGGGAGCTCTCAAACCATAGTGCTGCACTCAGTTCGCACATCCTCTCCTTTCCCAGGTTCACAGCTCTTCACACTCAGCTTTCTCAGGTGCTCCACGGAGAAGTGGCAGTAACTTTAAGGCTAATTTATCCCAGCCATAATTTGTGTGTGTGCAGGGGGAGGTAATCACAGAGCTGCCTTCCCTGCTGTTCTTTTCCTGAGGTTGTACGCTCTCCAAATTTATATCATTTTTATTTTTTTTATAAATCAAATTAACTAAATTGCTTAAGAAGTACTTTTCTATTAAAAGAAGATACTGTCATGATGCTGAAAGGTTTACTCTAACAACCGTTAGAGCAATACTTGGAGTTTATGGGCTGCTGTCTTTTCAAAGTTGAAGGGCTTTGTGCCTTCTTAAGGCGCCCCTGGGCAATGAATATTCCAGTACGCATCTGCAGAGGTCTAAACCAAGGTGTAAATGAATGGAAGGTCATAAAAACGGCTCAAAGACTGGCTGCTGTATTCAAAGACCCCTGGATCACCGTGCAGGGCAGGAGCAGTGCCTGGAGCCTCAGAGGATCCGATCTCAGAGCAGCCCCAGCACCGGAGCAGGGCAGGAGCTTTCACAGAGGTGCTGGTGCTGCGAGGCACCTGCCTGTAGGAAGGATGACATGGCTGGGCCACAGCAGCATGCACAGACACCTCAAAGCAGCTCTGGGATCCAGAGTTGCACATCTGGGTCTTTGTTACATCAGGGTCTCAACCCCTCTGTCATGGGGCACAAGAAGTGCGTCCCTCCTGCCCAGAGCTCCCCCGGGAAGAAAGCGATGCCAATAGCGGTGGGGAAGGAGCAATGATGGCAGCAGGATTCCCCCTCATTTGAACCTGTGGTGTGAGATAAGATGGAAGGACAACAGCATGGGAACCTGAAACCCCTCTGAAACCTACAGCGTGACCCAAATGGCTGCAGGGGCTGGGATCAGCCCCGGGGTTTCTCTCACTGAGAAGGAGCAGAAATGCGCGGGGAGCACGGCGGGGCTCCGTGCTGCTTCGCTGGGCTCCTCGCTGCGCTGGCTCTTTTGTAGCGGTAAAATAGAACCAGTGTGAGAGGGAAGAAAATCCAAAAACAAACAAAGAAACAAAAAAACAGAACCAAAACCTGACACCTGAGAGAATATAATAATAATGGTTTTCAGGCTGGAAGAAAAGAGTATTTAAAATGGAATCAGAGCCAGTGGCTAAAACATAAAGTGGATGCTCCTCATGATAAAGGCACGGGCCTGGGATTCAGCCCCTGTTGGCATGGAGGCTGCCATCAGGCAAAACCTGTGTGTGCCCTGATGATCTGGGCCCAAATGGCTGCTTCTGCTGCAGGAATGTCTGAACGACCTGTCCCGGGTCCCTGCGGGTTCCCCAGCACTGCAGATCACCTAGATCACATGGATGCGCGTGAGATGAAAGAGGACAACATGTGAGGAACCTTTCTGCAGAACAACAAGCTGATATTTACTTTATTTTTAAGAGCGGTGCTCTGCCCGCGCTGCAGAGCAGAGGGAGCCGAGCGCAGCCCCCAGCCCTTGCCCACCAGCACCCAGACCGCTCCCGCTGGAAGCAGGCCCACAGCAGAGTAGTGACCTCCAGCACAGCCCGGCGTTTCGCATCGTCCCCTCCAGCAGCAGGACGTGGTGGCACCGACAGAGGGGACAGAGCCACCTCTTCATTCAGTCGGAGCGGTGCTGCGCCTCGCTGCGCTCCTTGCTTTTCCTTATGTCATGGCAGCAGCTTCGTGTAGCGCCTTGCGCGGCCCTGACCTTGACTGCTTCCCTTACGTGGCTTTTATTTTTGGCTTCTGGCAAGAAATACTTGCTGACACCAGCACGTGGAGGCTGCGGGTTTGGAAACAGCAAGCTCTGGGTGTGGGCTGTGTGGTTGTGCAGGGCTGCGGAGCTGCCTTCAGAGCCATGAGCCCGATGTGCCGGGATGGTGCTGGCAGGAGATGCGGCTGTCTGCCCGGGCGGTTGTTGTGCTTCTGTCAGAACCGGGCACAAAATGGAGAAGGCAAAGGAGCAGATGGGGATGGACCTCGCTGAAACTGAGCCCCAAAGGCGAGCAGGCTGCCAGCTCTGCCACCCTGCTCTGCAAGGCCCTTCATCAAAGCATGCATGGCCTTAAAAAATGAAGAAAAAATAATTTTAAATCATATGATAAATATATAGAATTAAAAACCAAACAAAACTCTTCAATACTGGGGCATGATCTGACTACAGACTGCACCCCCTGTCCATTACGGCAGCTTTTCTGCCCTGCTTTGAAGCCTTGGTTTCCAGGCACAGGACGGGGCAGTGGGGCCAGATCCAGGCTGGGGCCGGGTGCTGCTGGCCAGGAGCTGAGCCTGCTGCGGACAGCAGGGCTGGAGTCGGGAGGCAGTGGGGCAAGGATACGCGTGTGGCCATGGCCACAGGGTCTGCGACAACAGGCCGCAGCCACTGGGGTCAGTTTGAAATCACACTCACAAAATAATCCCTGGACAAGCTCAACTTTATGCTGCAGGAAGAGAGCGGGGCCGGATAACAGTTCTGGAAAGCAGCACTTGGAGTCTGCAGCTGTAGGAGGGAATGGCTTTTTATTTAAAAGTTGAAATGAAAATCCTGGCACATGTGAAGTGCCAGGATGCAGACTTCCCTAGTCTGTAATCATCTCTGTGAAACACAAGCACATGTACATACGTGCATATTTAATCGGGCAGTGACGGAGCTTTGTATGTTATGTCAATGAAAGCGCTGCTGAGCTCGTGGGACCAGTACTGCTCGTGTAGAGACCTGGGAATTTGGCATCGCAAGTAACCAATGGCTATCACTTAATTTTTATGACAACAATAAAGCCAAACTCTGAGTTAAATTTAATTCCAATTTATTGGAGGTATCGTTAAGAACACGTTGTTGTCAGATGATGATAAATGTTCAGTCTACAGATGATCAGGGTTTATCGCGGCTCTTCTGGGATGTGGCACAGAAATTCCTGCACAGGTCGTCTCCCTCTTACGGCTCCCTGTTTGCAAACCCTGAGGTCAGATCAAGAAGCCTTTATTTAGTTTTTACGGATTCTTCAGGTGGATTTTCTCCTGGGCTAAGCCACAAGCCTTGTTAATCTGTGCTGATGGTGTCCCAGCCCTTCGCCTGCTCTTTGTTTTATGTCTCTGCAGTTTAGGCAGCCATTTTGTGCTGAGTAAAAAAAAAAATAAAAAAAATTAAATCCAACCCATCCATTATGGGCATTCTCCTGGAGACTTTCCTTTAGGATGTTATTCCATCGTGCATTTCCATTGCAATTATAATTACGCCTCTGGCTAATTGTCTCTGACTCGGAAACCATCCTGTGAATGAATTCAGCCTCCCCAAGACCCCAGATACGAACCGAGCAGCAGCGTGAGCGAGCGTTTACACCACATGCAGCATCTTCACCTCACACCCTGAAGACCCAGACAGCAAGGTCTGAAAATGTGCAAGAAGGGAAAGGTGTGACCCGGGGCAGGGCTCTCAGCTCCGTGCTCGTGGGGCTGCTGTCCTGGGGGGGCTCAGGGCTGCCAGCTGCAGCCATTCCTCCTCCAGCCCCGCTCACCCTGCGCAGCGCTGCCACGGCTCCATTTTCCTTCCCTACCCTCCTGAAATTCCCCGAGCTATTAACTAGGTCACGGGAGCTGGTCCCCATCCAGCAGTTTGTCTAATTGCCTTTTTATAGTACACCGTGCAACTCTTCATTATCCTGTCAGAGTTCCCCTGCGGTGCCGGAGGGAGGACGAGGTGACGGAGCCAGGATGGAGCTCGCTGCTGCTGCTGGGGTGGGGGGCAATAAATGCAGGGGGGCTTCCAGCAGCGGCTGGAGGTGAGGTGGGCCTCTTCTGGCCTCTGCCATCACTTTTGTAGGTACCCAGGCACGTGTCTGGGTTGGGGTTGCTTCTCCAAGCCGCGTGTCCGGGCTCACCTGTGCCAGGTGGGTTGGTTCTTCGGCAGCTGTGGCCGGGGGATTTTGGCAGGGTTTTGGGGAGAAGCTGCCCCCCCGGCCTTCTGGGCACTGTGTCTGGCAGCTCTGCTGTGATGCCCAGCAGCATGCTTTGGGGGGACAGGGTGTTGGAGGGGGGGATTTTGTGGTGTAAGCATGGAGTCTGTGCAGGAATCGGGAGGCATTTGGACACCCATGCTTGTTGCAGAGGGGGATGAAGCTGAGTACGCAGGAATTGCCTTAAATCCCCTTTTTCATATGGATGCATCTAAATTTCAGACACGATTTGTGACACCATGTTTCAGGAAGAGCACAGCCCCCCAGAAGTGCAGGAGCGATTCCTTTGGGGTGGGGGTCCCTGACCGGGGGCTGCCCGTCCTGCTCCTGCACCGCTCCGTTCCCCGCAGCCCGGAGAGGGGCTGGCGGTGCGGGCTGCAGGAAGGCTGCCTGCTCCGCTTGGCCTTTCCTGCCTTCCTCAAATGATTTTTTGAGCGTGAATAGCTCTTTTGCCCTCACTTGGTTAATCAGAAATCCCAGCCGCGAGCCCCCGAGCCTGCTCTGGGGAGATAAGGCAGCGGCGCGCCTCCGGCTGGATCTGCCGGAGCCTGGGGAGGGCCCCGGGGAGCTGCACCCCCCGAGGCTGAGCTGAGCCCCCCGAGCAGGGCCAGGACCCCCAGCCCCATCTCTGGGGGGAAAGCGGTGCCCGAAAACCGCGGAGCCGGGCGGCGGGGAGCCCTCGGCAGCTCCGGGCTGCGGCGTGTTTGCGCGCTCTGCTTCGCGCTTCCTCGGAAAGGATTCGCAGCTCAAACGCCCCCCGGAGACCCGCTAACCTTTGGATAAGGTTTGCCTCGGTTTATCCTGCTCGGGGTAATTAGGAGTTAGGGGGAGCCGGGAGTGACGCGGCCGCATCCCCGCACCCCGCATCCCGCACCCCGCATCCCCTCCGGCTGTGGGCAGCGATGGGGCGAGCAGCAGAGGTAAATGCCCCAGCCCTCCCCTCCGCCTCTCCGCGCTTCTCTTCTCTTCCTCTACCTCTTTCCCCTTTTGTTCTCTTTTTTATTTCGTTTTATTCCTATTTTTCTTCTTATTTCCCCTTCCTCCGGTGCGGTTTGTCCCCGTTTCTGGCCGCTGCTCCAAGTTCAGGGTCGCTTTTCTTTCCAGAAGCTGCCGAAGAAATTCTCCATCCCCTTCCTCCGGGCCCGGGGCAGGAGGGGCGGCAGGGCCGGGGGTTTTGTCCCCGGCGGGGGGGAGGCGGCGGGGAAATGCGGGAGCCTGAACCCGGGGGCACCCCGGGGCCACCTCCAGCAACCCTCGGGTCCCCTGCGCCTCCTGTCCCCTCGGCATCACCCCCCCCCCCCCCCACCCCCTGCATCTCTGCCCCCCCCCGGTTCCCATTGCTCGGGGCCCAAGGGCCCCCGGGGGTTTTTGGGGGGGGGTGGGTTTAAGTTTGCCCCCCCCCCCCCCCCGGCACCCCAGCCCCAAGCGTCCTCCCCCGGAGGCACGATCCGACGGGGGGGTCGCAGAGCCCGGCCGGGGCAGCGCCCCGACGGAGTGGGGCTTCTCCTCCAGCTCCGGGGGCTCTCTTTGGTTTTGGTTTTGTTTTTTTCGTTTTTATTTTATTTATTTATTTATTATTTTTTTTCCTAAAAAGGTGCCTCCGGAGCCCGACGCATCCTTACCACGCAGTGAGCATCCCAAAGCCCCCCTCCCAAAGTCCCCCTCCCCAATGCCCTCTCCCAAACCCCTCTCCCCCACCGGGCGCGGTGCCGGGGTCCCCTTCCCCTCCCCGGGCCCCGGGGGTGCCGGGGGCTGCCGGGGGCTGCGGCGGAGCCCCCCCGGCTGCGGTAGGGCAGGGCCGAGGGGAGGGGTGGGGGGGTTGCGCCTGGGCGGTTTTAGGGAATATCCACGCACCAGACGGCTTTTTGGGTGAATTTTCGTTTTGATTTTCTTTCCCCTCTCCCTGATGCCCCCTGCAGCCCCTAGAAATAGGTCTCCTTCCCGTCCTCTTTCACAATGAACTCGTCTTGGGCTAAATTAAGAACAAAACCAAATCAAAACAAACAACCAAAAAAAAACAAAACAAAGAAAAAACAGCAACAACAAAATCGTTGAATTAACCCCCGAGGTGCTCATCGCCGCAGTGGTTGGGTTTTGGGGGTTTTGGTTTTTTTTTTTTCTTTTGCTTTCTCGACCTATTTGTGCACTGATATGTGAAAATTCCCCCGCACAGCGAAGGCTTCCTTCCCCTCGATTTTATTATTTTTTTACATTTAAAAAAATATATATATATTTTATATTATTTGGGGTCCGGTGTCAGGGGGAAGCAGCGGCCGAGAGAGCCCCGTGAGAAACCCTCACTGGTGATTTTTCTTTCTGACGCATTTCAGCCGCTTTGCACCCAATTTTCTTCCTCCTTCCGTCAGAAAAAAAAAAAAAAAAAAAAAAAAAAAAAAAAAAGAAAAAAAATGAAAAAAAAAAAGGAAAAGAAAAAAAGGGGGGTATTCAAGGCTTTTTCTGGAAGCTCCGCTCGATGCCGCATCCCACCTGCATCCGCATCCCTCCCCTCTCCCTGCCCCGATATTAGGAAGTAATTTAGCGCTGCCTTTTCCTTCCTTCTGTAATTAAAAATAAAACCAACAAAACGGAGGTTCCTTTTTACCTTCCAAAAGAAACAAACGAGCCAGCTGCCCCCCTTTGGGGTAGGGCCCCCTTCCTTCGGCTGCGCACCTCGGAAACACGCGAACAAAGAACCGCGGCCAGGCTCCTCCGTGCCACAGCAGCGCGGGCGTTTGGAGGCAAAACGAAAACACCGAGATACAGCCACGAATTTTTTAGAAGGAAGGGGAATCTCTGCGTTAAGATCGGGGGGAACGCAAGGAGAACCCGGCCGGGGCTCGGCACCCCGGTGCCACTCCGGTGGCACTTTGGCACGTCGGTGGCACATCGGTGGCGCTTTGGCACATCGGCACGCCGGTGGCACACCGCTGGCGCATTGGCACACCCATGGCACACCGGTGTCCCCCCGGCACGCCGTGCCCCGCAGCTGCTGGGGGCTCCCCTGCCCAAGCTGCCCCCAGCCTCCAAAGGGGCCGCGCGTAATTTTGGGTAGAGAAAATAAAAGGGAGGGCTTCTGGGGAGGAAAATTCCGTTAAGGAGCGGTCGGAAGCCCCTTCGTCCGCCCCTTCAGGGGGGCTCTTTTGCCTCGGCCGCCTCCGTACCGGAGCGGGGAAGGGGTCGGGGCGCGGCGGCGGGGGCTGGGGCTGGGGGCCGGGGGGGCCGCGCTGCGGCGCTGCTGGCGGGGCCCGGCGGGCGTGGGTGTCGCCGTGCCGCGGGGGGGAGGCTGGGCTTGGCCGGGGCCGCTGGTACCTCCCCCAGAACTGCAGCACTCCTCTCCCCTCTCTTCTCCCCGCGAGGTGGGCGCACTGCGATGGAGACGCGGAGCGCTCTGCCAGGGGCTCGCGCTGCCCGTCTGGTGACAGCCGCCGGCTGGTGACAACCTCCGTCCGGGGACAGCAGCCGTCCGGGGACAACCTCCGTCCGGGCACAGCCACCGTCCGGGGACAGCCACCGTCCGGGGACAGCCACCGTCCGGGGACAGCCTCCCGCCGCCGCCCCCCAGCAGAGCCCGGCCGCGGACACCGGCGGAGGGGCGCGGAGCGGGCGGGGAGCTGCCCTCCCGCACCTGCCCGCCGCGGGGGCATGCCCCAGGGCCGCCCGCAGCGCAGCCGCTCGCACCGCGCCCGGGAGCGGAGGTAGCGGCTCGGCAGAGCCCCCCCGCACCGCCCCCGCCGCCCGTTCCCCGGAGCCCGGCTCTCGGCCTCCCCCCGCCGCCCGCCCTCCCCGTCGGGTCCGTCCGACCGCCGGGTCCGGAGCCGCCACCATGGCCACGCTCCTCCGCAGCAAGCTTTCCAACGTGGCCACCTCCGTGTCCAACAAGTCCCAGGCGAAGATGAGCGGCATGTTCGCCAGGATGGGCTTCCAGGCGGCCACCGACGAGGAGGCGGTGGGCTTTGCCCACTGCGACGACCTGGACATGGAGCACCGGCAGGGGCTGCAGATGGACATCCTCAAGGGCGAGGGAGGCGAGGAGGGCGGCGAGCCGCCCCTGGAGGGGGACATCCACTACCAGAGGGACGGCACCGGCCCCCTGCCGCCCTCCGCCTCCAAGGACGCGGGGGTCTGCTCCGAGCTCTCCGGGCAGGGCAAGCCCAAGATCACGGCGTGGGAGGCGGGCTGGAATGTCACCAACGCCATCCAGGTACGCCCGGGCACCCGCTGCCACCCGCACTGGGACGCGCTGCCCCAGCTCCCATCCCCACACCGGGGTGACCGCAACACCCCTTGGGGGGAAAAAGAAAAAAAAAAAGAAATGGAAAAATCCACCTACCCAACCCCAAAAAAAAAAAAAAAATATAATTATATAAACAACCAAAAAAAAAAAAAAAAGACCCAAATCTGCATCTGTTCATGTTGCCCACCTCCCCTGCAGCGGGTGAGATGTGGCAGCTCTGGGGGGGATGCACTGGAGGGGGCCGGGCCACCCCCCCGTGTGTCCCCAGCTTTGGGGCAGTGCCAGCGGGTGAAGGGGTCTAGGTGCACCGAGAGGGGCTGGGGATAGACAGGGTGGAGATTTGGGCAAAGCCCAAAGTGCTTGCTTGCTCTGGGCGCCCCAGGGTGCCATTATGTGGGTGTGCACGAGGACACGCATGTGGCTGCGTGGGCAATTGCATGGGTGGAGAGAAAAAGGGTTTGTGTGTGATCGTGCGTGGTCGTGATTGTGTGGTGTGAGTGTGGGACGGCTGTGTTGGCGGCACCGTGTGCGAGTGTGGCACCGTGTGCGTGCATGCGCGTGTGCCTGTGGCCGCAGGTGCCTGGATGCAGGCGCCTGCCTGGTCCCCTTGGTGAGACGAGCAACACGGTTTCCATTTTGTCTCTTTCTAGGGGATGTTTGTTCTGGGCCTGCCCTATGCCATCCTTCATGGTGGATACCTAGGACTCTTTTTAATCATTTTCGCTGCGGTGGTTTGCTGCTACACTGGGAAAATCCTTATTGCCTGTCTTTATGAAGAGAATGAGGATGGGGAGATAGTCAGGGTGAGAGACTCCTACGTGGACATAGCCAACGCGTGCTGTGCGCCCCGCTTCCCCACGCTCGGAGGCAGAATTGTGAACGTGGCCCAGATCATTGAACTGGTCATGACCTGCATCCTCTATGTGGTGGTCAGTGGGAACCTGATGTACAACAGCTTCCCCAACCTGCCTGTCTCCCAGAAGTCGTGGTCCATCATTGCCACGGCCGTGCTCCTGCCTTGTGCGTTCTTGAAGAACCTCAAGGCCGTCTCCAAGTTCAGCTTGCTCTGCACGTTGGCCCACTTTGTGATCAACATCCTGGTCATCGCCTACTGCCTCTCCAGGGCACGCGACTGGGCATGGGACAAAGTCAAGTTTTACATTGATGTGAAGAAATTCCCCATCTCCATTGGCATCATTGTCTTCAGCTACACCTCTCAGATCTTTCTGCCTTCCTTGGAGGGGAACATGCAGAACCCCAAGGAGTTCCATTGCATGATGAACTGGACTCATATAGCAGCTTGCATCCTTAAGGGACTCTTTGCCTTGGTCGCCTATCTGACCTGGGCTGATGAGACCAAGGAGGTCATCACAGACAACTTGCCATCCACCATTAGGGCAGTAGTCAACATCTTCTTGGTGGCCAAAGCCTTGCTCTCCTACCCCCTGCCGTTCTTTGCAGCTGTGGAAGTCCTGGAGCGATCCCTTTTCCAGGATGGAAACAGGGCATTCTTCCCCAACTGCTACGGGGGCGACGGGCGGCTCAAGTCCTGGGGACTCACCCTCAGATGCGCCCTGGTAGTCTTCACCCTGCTCATGGCCATCTATGTCCCCCATTTTGCCCTCCTGATGGGTCTTACTGGGAGCCTGACAGGCGCAGGGCTCTGCTTCCTGCTCCCCAGTCTTTTCCACCTCAAACTCTTGTGGAGAAAGCTCTTGTGGCACCATGTCTTCTTCGATGTTGCCATTTTCGTTATAGGTGGTATCTGCAGTGTCTCGGGGTTCATCCACTCTTTGGAAGGCCTCATAGAGGCCTTCAGAACCAATGCGGAAGACTAAGGAATGGCCAGAGCTGGCTGCAGCAAGAGAATCGCATCGAACATCCGCATAGCCAAAAAAATCCGCATCCCTTGAATGAAGAGAGTCATTATTTTCGTTACGTGCATCCAACAAATTCTATGTCATAGAAATCTGCAAATTAAATAAGATAAGAAGAGAAGACTGTTCGCCCTGCCATCTTTTTAAATAAGCTAAGAGTTAAATATATTTTTTTGTTATTTAGAATGTTTTAAAGGAAAATACGTGGTGCCCCATCCCGATCTCCTCACTAGTTGCCTGAAGCTTGGCCCCCTGCGAAGGACCAGCCGGGAACCGACCGCAGCTTTACTGCTCCTCACAGCTCTGCAGTTCGGTGCTTCAGGAGGTGGAACAGGCGCCGCTCCGATGGGACTGGGGCTTTGTGCTAGCAAGCTGTGGGCACTGGGAGCAAGGCCCTTCCCTTACGTTACACCAGTTGAGAGAGAAGTAAATGAGCCCCGGATTGTGTGAGCAGCCCAGCCAGCCCACGCACCGGCTGATGACCGCAGCATTAACACCATGGCTGCAGCGATGCCAGGACTGCTTAATTCTTCTACCCGGACTCACACCAAGGAACGGCGCTACCCATCCATCATATTTTGCCTCTGGTTGAAATCACAGACCCGGAGTCCACTTCTCGGTGATTTTGTTTTGTTTTGTTTCGTTTTGTTTCATTTTAACAATTGTTATTTCTAAATTATGAAAAGAAAAATATATATATTGTTGGATTTGACGTCGTTCAGGATACAGAAACAAAACTAAGACAAAACTCATTCTGTGCAATCTACCAGATCCGTGGAGCTGTTTCCAATGTATGTGTGGTGTAATTGTGGTAAATAAGATGAAAAATGTATATCAGAAAAACAAAAGTCTATCTTTAACTTATAATGTGGTACATAAATATATCAAACAATAAAGAGAAAACCTATCTGAGGAGGCTGGCCTGCTTCGCTGAGCAGGGGAGGGTGGGCTGACAGGATGGGGAAGGGGGCGCAGGGAGCCAAACCCCAACCCGCCCAAGCCCCTTGCAGACAGATAAAGGCAGTGGAACGAAATGTGGGGCTCGGAGCAGCCCTGGCTCAAACCGAGCTGCCGCCACGCTGCATGCGGGCTGTGCTGAGCCGTGCTGAGCCGTGCCAAGCCGACCCGATCCAGTCCGATTCGATCCAATTAGATCCGATCCAATTCGATCTGATCCAATCTGATTCGATCTGATCGGATCAGATCCGATCCGAGCTGTACCCCCCTCCATTCCCCGAGGGCAGCCCCGCAATGCGGTGCCGGGGGCTGGCTGCCGCACGGCTGCAGCTTGCCGCTGCTCTCCGCGTGGTGCTTTTGGGGTCCTTTCCTCCCCACCTCCCCCTTTTTAGGGCTGCAGCTGCCACCCCATCCTTGCGGGAGACTGGCCGGGGTGCCCCCGGGCTGTCCTGCCCCTCTCTGTGCCTCGTCACAGGAGGATGGAAAGCATTTTGGGAAGCTTTACCTTTGTGGAGGTTTTACCTTTGCAATTAGGTTTTTAACCTAATTCAGCATATATTTATATTTTTCCTTGTGAGCAAAAAATAAAAATAAAAATAATCCAGCTCCTGCTTTGAGTGCATTTGGGGCTGTAAGGCGATTTGTGCCCTTTTTTCTTTATGTTTTGCTCCGAGCAGCTGAGGGCTCCTTGCTCTGCTCACCCCTCAGGATGCAGAGGAGGGAAACACGACCAGGCAGCACCCCACAGAGGCACCCCAGACCCCGAGCCCTGCACGGCAGAGGCACCGCCAGGCCCTGCGGGTCCCAGGGGGATCCCACCCAGCCTCTGTCTTGCCGCAGCTTCCAGCTGCAGGAGCCTGGGGATTATTCCAAATCCCCCCGGGCTTTGTCTCGCTGTCGGTTCAGGCAGCCTTTTCGTAGGGGATGCAGCAGGGTGAGCCAAGCACAGCTTGAAATAGCAGCAGGTTTAAAGCAGGAATCGCCTGGGAAAGCATCAGGATGGGGAAGCACAAACTGCTCCAAATGGCTTCTGTCTGCAGAGCCGCAGCTCCTGGCCGTGTGCTGCAGCAGCCCTCTGGACCTTCTCTGAAAAGGGATGAAACAAAGGCCTCTCAGCACCGGGAGGGAGCATTTCTTCACAGCTCCTCAAGCGCAATGGGGACCTCTGGTTGGGATAGTTCCCCGAGACACGAGGGCAATGCCAAATCCCCCTGTCCTCACGGCTGTGCCACCAGGCAGGAACATCGGTGGGAGCTGGGGAGGCACGAGGGCTCTGCCTGCTCCTCGCCACGTGCTGCTTTCGGTGCTGGAGCACCCGAGGGATGCCCGTGGCTCTGTGTGTCCCCATTGCACGGACTCGGTGACCTCTCCTGTGCTGCCCTGACCCCCTGAACCTCCAGCGCTTTGAAGCACGTCTGTCAGGCTGCTTCAGCATTTCGGGTGAGGAGCTGGAGGCTCTGCCGGTGGCCAGCAGTGACTCCACCAGTGTGCCCAGCCGGCAGAGCCTTACTTAGGTGCCCACTCAGGGATGTGGTGACCTCTGGGGACATCCCAGTGCCAGGCACCCACAGAGGGAAAGGGAGAGGAACAGAGAGTGAATGGGGGAAGGCTGGATAGAGGGCAGTAGCAGTGATTTCATTTTTTGGCTTGGATCTCCTGTCCAGAGGGATGTCCCTGTCCTGTCCTGTCCTGTCCCTGCCCCTGCCCCATGAGGACAAGGCTCCAGGGCGGCTCCACCTCGCTGTGTCCTGCCTTGCTGCCAAGCCCCGTGTGTTGCTGGAGCACCAGCAGCGGGTCCTGCCCGTGCCCAGGGGGTCTCCCAGGTCCCTGGTGCTGCTGCTGGCCTTGCAGAGCTGACACACAGCTTGCTGTGACCCGACACAGCCTGTGGCCAGGAGCACCTTATTCTCACCTTTTGCACTTTCCCAGGGGTGAGCTGCCCTTTAATCCCCCATGGAGGGAATTTCCTCTCCCACCCGGCTCCCAGTTCCCCCATCCCCTCGTGGTCGGGTAATCATTTACTTCCTACCGCAGGCCACTCCTGCAGATTTCTCCTTCGACCTTCAGACCGAATCGCCAAAACAAAAACAAGGGGAGGGAGGGAGGCGAGTGCTGCCTTCTGCAGCTGCTGCCGCCCCGCACCAGGACTCCTGCTCCACGCTCCCCGCAGGTAACGCTGGGCTCCTTCCTCCTTGGCTTTCCCTTCTTTTCACCAGGGCTTGAGGAACTCTGGGAGAAGCAGAGGTTTGGGGAAGGGATCGTCCCCTGCTGCTGGGCACAAAGTCAGAGGGCACAGGGGCTCTGGCCCCGGGGCAGCAGCTGGAAGCAGAGGGCTTGCGTTTCATAAACCGGGCTCACGTTTCCTAAATCGGGCTCATTTTCCAGCTGTGAGGGAATCCCAGCCCCCTGCCAGCTCACTCCTGGCCCCGTGAGGAGCAGCCCCGTTTTTTTTCAGGTCCTGTCCAGCTTCTGGAGCTGGCAGCTCAGCAGAGGGAGCCGGGGACCGGGCGTCCCTGCACCACCTGCAGCAGGACAGGAGGCTCGGGCAGCGCCAGAACCGGGGGCACAGGCACAGAAATGGGGTTTGGGCCCCACAAGGCTCCGGGTCGCTGCGTCCAGCATCTCTCCAAGGGGGCAGCCCCCAGTCCCCTCCTGGGCAGGATGAGTTTGGGGGGCGGTTTTGGGGAGCTGTGACCCCCCACAAACCTTGCTAACAAAGCCACGGCGGTGCCAGCAGAGAGGGGCTGGTTTGGGGTCGCTGTGGCTCCAGGAGCCGACTCCTGGCTGCTAAACCCTGCTCAATCCAGCTGGCAAACTGCAGCCCTGCCCTTGACCCCGGTGACACACTGCCCCGAGCTGGTGGCGGCCCTGGGCAGGCCAGGCTGGCTTCAGGAGGTGTGCTGCGGGGCAAAGACATGCTCATCCCTAAAAACCAGATATTATTTTGTAAGGAGAGCCTCAACCATACAGACTGAGTGTGTCCTGGAGCTGCGCTGGGAGGAGAGGACAGCATGCAGGGGGCTGCACCTGCCCCCGAGGGGCTGCCTCTGGCTTCAGGTTAGCTGGTCACCGAGGCTGTGCTCGGGGCCAAAGCCTTGGAGCAAGAATGTCCCAGCTGAGTAGTTCAGTGGCAATAATCCTATCAGAGGGTTATAGCCTCGAGGATGCTTAAGCCATTTAGCTGTCTTTTGGGATAAAAACCAGATCCCAAATGGTCTTCTCTTGGATCTTTCATGGTAACAATGAACCCGCAGGGAGGGACTCCCTGCCAAAACCAAGGGCACTGCCTGGGGCAGAGCCCTGTCTTTATGAAGATAAAAGAAAAAGGTAGGGGGAAAAAAAGATTTTAGAGAACCTGATCACCAGAATGCCTGCCAGTCCTTACTGAGTCCTGTTAGAAGACGAAACAGGCTCAGACCTTTTAAATCCTTTCACATCCTATCCCTATTCCTATCTTATCCTATCCTCATCCTTCCCCACCCCATCGCTCCACCAGGCACAGATAACCGGGTGGCCAAACATCCCCCAGGAAGCACCTCGGGCACCTCAGGTCACCTTTCGCTGCAGGGCGAGGGCGACTTCTTGGTGCTCTCTGAAGAAATGTTTGTGTTGCTCGCACCCGGACTTTCCCAGCGATTCTGATGGCTCAGGCCCGCGCACGTCCTCTGGTAGTGACACGTTTATGGTTATGGTTATGGATATTGCCTGATAGGGAGATTAAGATAGCACGCCCTATCTTAACCATACACAATCCCAACAAAACAGCTGCATAAAACATTCTGAAATGGCATGTGTATGAGAGAGAGAGGGAGAGAGAGAGAGAAAGCGGGGGGTCATCCCTTGAAGGGCATCCCCCTTGTGCTGCCGTAGAGATCCGCTGGCAAATACCTAATTGCAGTCCTGGGTTAATCATTAAAGAGCCGAGTTCCTGAGCTGGTACACCGGGGGGACGGCTGGCACGTGGGGACACGGCTTGCAGGGGAAGGGGTTTGCATCCCCTGAGCCTGCGGGTGCTGGGTGGGGAGTGGGACAAACCCATTCCTGGTCCCCTATAGGGATGTGTGCCTATATAATGTACGTGCCCTGCAGCACCTATAGGGATGTGTGCCTATATAACACAAGTGCCTGGCAGCACCTACAGGCAGCAGCTCCCCGGCTCTCCCTCCTGCCCGTTTCTCCTCTCACCGCGCGCCCTTCACCTTTGCACAGGAGCCGCGCTGCCCAAGGACGCCCGGTGTGGGACTGGGGACGGTTTCGGCTGCCTTGATCTCCGCAGCCTGGATGGAGCCTTCCTCCACTGCCCTGGGGAAGACGAAGGGTAACGGCCATTGGGGTGGTGAGGGCAGGGGGAGCGCTGGGGGCAAGCAGAGGGGCCAGAGGGACAGGGTGGGGGGCACCAGCCCAAGGGCAGCTTTTCTATCGGTACTGGCTGCTAGTGCTGATGCTTCCAGGATGTTTCCGCTCTCTCTTCCTTGGCTACAAAAATTAAGGAGGAAATTCTGTACTCTGCAGGCGGTGAGGCCCTGCCCAGGCTGCCCTGAGGAGCTGGGGGTGCCCCAGCCCTGGGGGTGCCCAAGGCCAGGCTGGGTGGGGCTGGGGGCAGGGGCTGGGGTCCTTCCAACTCAACCCGTTCTGTGGTTTTGTGAAAGTATTTTTTTAACTAAATATGCTTCTCTGTAGAAAACACAGTCAAGTAGGTTTTGACAATAATACTGAGACTTTTATTGAAAAGAAAAAAATGGAGATATTGATTTGCAAATAGCAGTTAGCTGCTGAAAGAGTTCTGAAACACGAGCATTTCAGTGCAAGCAGAGGCAGAAAATGTAGAAACAAACAAACAAAAAACATTCCTCCATTAAAAACATAATGAGATATTTTTAAAAGCAATATGCTAACAGCTTGAGGATGGTGGCTGAGCAAAGCCATCAGGCTTTGACCTGGGACAGAACAGCATTCCCAGGACTTGCTGCTGCCCCACTTTCGGGTGGCTTTTTGCCCCCAGCCGCTGTGGTTTGCAGCCCCCAGCACCTCGCTGGCCCTGCACAGAGCCAGGCAGACCCCGCAGCCGGGGCTGGCTTTCCTCCTGCTGCAGCCACGGGCAGGAGATTTTATAGGAAATGACAACAGCAGCAAAAAGAGACTGCTTTATTTTTAATGACGAGAGGGAGAAGACACCAGCCTTTCTACTACATCTCCCTTTGCTCAGAGCATAATCTCTGCTGTAGCGAGTGACTGCATGCCTCCGACACCAGGTTTTCCCCTCCACGTGTCTTTGTGGTTGTGTTTAGTGCAGCTGCAAAGCACTGACCCTGCTGCCCTGGGCTGTCACCTCCCCAGGCCACTGGAAGGATTATCTCTGGGCTTGAACCGAACCAAAGGACAGTTTCAACCATCCTCCAAGCCACAGACAAATGAGCAGCTTACTAAAATGTGTAGGATTTTTTTCTGAACCACCCAAAATGCCTGCTAGGATGCAACTGGCTCCAGCCCACCCCTCCCTCTCCACCCAACCCCATCACCCCCAGCTGAGTTCCCAGTCCCTGGGTATATCCAGCAGGTGCTTTGCCATCTCAGCTGCTGATCAGTTCCTCCTTTCCCTGAAGGGCTGCAGGGAGCCTGCACAAGCATGAGCACCCAGAGGAGGTGGAGGTGCTGGTGTCCTTGCACTGGTGCAGGAGGCAAAGCTGCTTCCTGCTGCGGTTTTGAAGAAAGCTCAGAGCTGCTGGGCTGGTGGGGCAGCCGCTGGCAGCGGGGGATGAGGATGGGGAGCACAGGGAGAGAGGGGTGTCCGTGCTCATCTGCTGTGGGCTGCTTCCAGTGCTTCCCAACACGGGCTCTGCTGGTAGATGCGCTCCCAGGTGCGTGTTTGAGGCTTTGTTCTTTGCTCTCAGGGGTTTTTATTCCTGTGTGCAGTGCTGCAAGCTTTAGCTACCTGCTATTTTTCCAGGTTTACAAATGGCTTTCCGGGTTTGCATGTGGCTCTTCCCCTAAAACCCAGAGGGCTCTGTGTGGGCTCCAGCCTGCTCAGGGCTGGGGCTGCTCTGCGGTGCCCCTTGGGTGCAGGGGATGGGGTCCCCGGGAGAAAGCTGGGTGAGCTGGGAGCTCTGCAGGGACAGCTTGGGAAGCTTCCCCAGGTGAGGAAGCTCTTCAAGTCCTTCCTGACCTCTTCCTGTTTTTTTTTTTTTTGTGGTGCCTCAATGGGAATGAATGTGGAGCTCAGTACAGGCTTGGAGCTCTCTGTTAGCTCTGTAGCAGGGGAAAGCTTGAGCACTTTCTCTGCCAGCAGAAGCATGTGTTTGCAGAAGTCCTCCTCTCCCACCTCCCCCCGTGCTCCTTCTCCGAGCTGAAACTGGGGCATCCCCCCTTATGCCGTGCACATAGGCTGGGAGCTGCCGGCTGCCCTGGGTGCTCCCCTGAGAGCCCCGAGCCCCTTCCACCCTGCTCTCCTGGGGCAGCCCTGCCTCTTCTGCTGGCAATCCCAGCACGGGAGAGGACGAGGAGCTCGCTTCGGGGGGGTTTGCAATCTAGGTTAGGTGGGGAGCGGTGACATCAGGAAGAGGGTGGGAGGCAGCCCGCACATGACGAGTCTATGAGGTTGCTGCTCGGCGAGGTGCGCGTTGCATTAGTAATGTGTTTGTAGCAAATATCGCTGGGCTGGCATGGGAATGTGGGTCACCGCTGGCAGAACTGTTGGAGGAAGAGGGAGCTGCTTCTGCCGTGCTGGGAAGGAAGCGTACATTACCGAGGGATGTTCCTGGGGGGAGACCGGGCTGCAGTAACTGCTCCGGCTTGTAAGTAGCAGCTCTGCGGGGTGCCCCATGCGGTGTGTTGGGGTGAAGCCCTATGAGGAGGGGGTGTGGGGTGCAGCAGCTGGTGTTCCCGTGGTGTCACAGTCACATCACGCTGTGAAACTCTTAAAGACTTGCTTGCTGATGTTCTCAGTGGCCCTGGCTGTGCCTGGAGCATCCCTGTGCCCCAGCAGGCACACCGAGGGGTGCAGCCGGGCATGGATAACCACGAGCTCGGTGTGTTTTCCTGACCTAGTTCTGCCTCTGTTGTTCTGCATGTGTGCGCTTGGAGAATCTTTGTGCTTCAGGGGGAGTAGGATTTGTTAGTGATAAGGAAAAGCCTGTCTAGCTTCTGACTGCTCGGGAGGTTTAAGCCAGGCTGGCTTTGCAGGTATGCTTAGGCTGGGGAAGAAGGCTCAGAGCCTGAACTGAAGGTGCTGCAGGATGGGGATATCAGTGTCCTGAAGCTGTGCCTCACATTTCGGTGCAGAGAGAGGCTCTTGTCTCAGAGCAGACACTTCATGAAACAGCCTGGCTGGAGAGCACTGCAGGTGAAGGTGCTCCACAAGCCCCTGCTGACCACGGGCAGCAAAGGGGCAGCCTGGGGAGGGGAGGGCACGGGGCTGCGGCCCCAGCAGAGCTCCTGGCTGTTGTTCAGTGGAAATGCTTCTGCCTCGCTGTGGTCCTGGAGACCTCACCAGAGCAGTGCTGCCCGAGCCCCTCGGGGCACCTGGGGGTTGTCCTGCATCCTGCACTGCCAGCAGATGCCTCCGAGGTGAATGGATGTGTTCCCAGGGCTTGCCCACGTGCTCTCCAAGACACCCAGGCTGCAAAATGTCCACCTGTGCCTGAAAGGAGGGACTTTCCTCCCCGTGTCTGAGATCACAGTGGTATCTAAGCTGATTCTGGGTCTAAAAACAGGCTTCTGGGGGTTCAGATCTGGCGAGAACAGGCTGCATCAGCTGGTAGAGCTGCGGGCATGCACCAGGAGTGAAGAGCTGAGCTGCGTGGGCTTGGCTGGGCTGCTTCACACAGGGGCTGGGAGACCTCACTGCATCACCCTCTGCCTGCTGCCGTTTGCAGTTGGGGGCTCGTTCCACATGCATGCTGCTCGCCTCCTGCCCAGCGCTGAGCCTTGGCTTAGCTCGCCCCTGAGCTGTGGGAGCTGGCCAGCCTGCCCAGCAGCATGGGACAGATGCAGCCCCCAGCTCGGGTGACCTTCAGCAGACCTCAGTGATCCAGGCAAACGGCCAGGGAAAGGAGGACTCTGCCCAGTGGGAGGAGATGGGGCTTGACCTGTCTGGCTGTCCCTCTAGGGTGCCTGTGGGATGAGCCCTCGCAGCTGCTGCAGGGTGAGGTATCCTGCAAGGTCAGTGTGCCACTGACCAGGCTGAGGAAGCTGAATGGCTGCTGGGTTTTTCTTCAAATCCCAGCTTTCTCTGCTCACTCTAACTCTGAAGCCACAGCCCGGCTGGTTCCTCACTGGTCCTCTGCTGCTGGAAAAGCATGTGTTTCTGTGAATGTTTTGAATTTTTCCTTCCCTCCAGAATCAAAACTAGGGCTGAGCCGGAGTGCAAACAAGCCTTTGAATATTTCTGCTATCTCTGCTAACCAAAACAAGGAACTCCCCGGCTCAGGTTGTGCTCCTGAGGCTGTTCCACTCGCTCTGTGCGGTGGGCTTGGGGCTTTGCTCTTCCTCGGAGGTGATGATGATGGGTGGTGGCAGCAGCCCACGGGGATGCTCCTCGGTGGGAATCCTGGTGCTGGCTTCCTTGGGCCGCTCATCGCGATGTGTGTGCTGGCTCACCTCCTGCGGGGCCCTGAAAGGTCTCATTCATGTCCCTAATTACCCGGTCCTGAATGAAAGGGGCAGTGGATGTGCCAAGCGTGTGACGTACCCCAGCACAGCATCGTCCTTGTGAGCGCTCCCCTTGTCCCTCCTGGGGACTCGGGGTGCCTGGCGGAGGCTTGGTGGCGGTGCTGGAGCCCGAGTCCCCTCCCTACCCTGGCAGAGGGTGCCTGCGTTGGGGCTCCTGCCCTACCGAGGGCTGCAGGTGGGGGTGGGAGGGGAGCCGTCCTGGTTCCTATAACTCCCTGGGTATTTCAGAATGTGGGTGGAAGGGGGAGGAGGGTGGCTGTGGAGAGAGGAGCAAGGTCAGTGAAGAACAAACGTGCCTCTGTGCGCTCGTGCTCGCGCCGCCAGCTGATCGGCTCCGCTTCTTCAACTTTCCCTGCAGAACTCATAAAGCACGGCCGCGAGAGGATAGGACAAACCATCAAGGCGTCCGGCTCCAGGCTCTGCTCTTAGTGAGTACTGAAGCCCCTGAGGGGCTGAGAGCCCTTTAAAAGCCCAGCCCCATGACGCCCAGCCCGGCGGTGGATGGAGCTGGCTGGCACGGGCCAGATGTGGGCTGTCCTCGGGGCAGCCGCCAGCGCCCGCTGCCAGCCGGCGTCTCCGGCCGTGTCCCCCCTGCTGCAGGGCTGGGGGGCTCTGGGATGGCCGTGGATCTGTGTGTGGGGGTAGTGAGGGGCATCGCTCGCAGGTGAGACCCTGGGGGGCCGGTGGGGTCTTCAGGGCCCCTTTTGTTCCAGGGAGGTTGAGGCAGGGGGGATAGGAGCCTACAGGGCCTCTCTGTGGGGTGTCGGAGGTTGGTGGGGCCTTGGTGGGATGGACAAAACTCTCTGGGGCAGGGGAGAAGGGAACAGAGCTCTTCTCCTCCCCTCTCTCTCTGATATCTGTGTAATCCTGGCTTTTGCAAGGGCTGTAGGGGAAACCTTGAAACCGAGGGGAATCGCTGGGGTGGAAGGACCCAGCAATGCTCAAACAGGGCAGGTCTGGGCCAACAAGTGCTGCTGAAGCTCCTGCCCCTTTTTTTCTGCAATTTGACAGCCCCAAGCTGCCCTGCATGGGAGCCTGGGCTGTGGGGCTGGGGGCCGCAGCATCCCTGTGCGGTGGGGTTGGTGCCTGGGCCACTGCTGGTGGGTCTGGTCCTGCCCGGAGGGCTGCAGCCCCGTCCAGCCCTGATCCTGTGCTGCTGCTGGTGCTCCGCTGGGCTTCGCGTATCAGTGCCCTGAGCACGGCATTCAGGAAGGCTGTGTGTGTCTGAACCCCCTGTGCACCCAAGCTTTTCTCCCCCACGTCTTGTTGGCATGACCAGTGTGTCTCCCATACATGTGTGCCCCTACACCTGGGGACAGCAGTGCTGCTGGGGGTATACCTGGGGAGCTCTGATGCGAGGAGTGTGCACTGGTCCCTGTCAGGTTGATGGTGGGAAGCTGTGTGGTTTTTTTTTTTTTTTCTTTTTAAGTTTTTGTTGTCAATACTTCCTTGCTCTTCTCTTCCCCAGTGCTGAACGAGTTGCTTTTTTAATGGATCGTTCTCGGAGCCCAGACACCAGCGCTCAGGTGAGATCATGGGTCTGAGCTGGCAAGTCATCCTCACTGGGATGAAGAGAGGGGCAAGGAGGAGAGCCTGTGTCAGCATGCTGGGAGGTCTAGTCCTGTCTTGTCCCTGTGGGTGATGCTGGGTGGAGAAAAAGTAGAAGAGGCCCTATACAGATTTTTGGGAATGCTCCTAGAGTCTGGGGAGAGGAGGATTGCTGGGGACCAGGAACAGGAGGAAGGCTATGTGCATGTGTGCATAGGTACTGAACTCCTCACTGGAAGAGGGAGGCCATGCTACTGCTGTAGTGCATAGTTCTGTCGTCCCTTTCCCCTCAGTTTACAAAGCACCCATCCCATCTCTCACTGATGGGTGTTTCTTGAGGGCGGGGGATGCTGTGCTGAGGCCAGGCAAACATAACCAGCGCTGCGCTCCTTGTGACTAATAGCAAACACCACTGTCCTCCTCTCCAGCCTCCAACGCCAACTGACAACATCAACCTCGGACCTTCTGCTAACCCAAAGTAAGCTCCCTGCAGGAGACAGGTAGGGTGTGGAGCTTGCTGCGAAGAGATCTGGCAGGGGAAAGCAGTCAGCTCCTGTGCCTCGGGTGGGTGGTGGTCATGAAGGACCGAACAACTGCGTTAACTCAGCCTCTAACCCCATGTGTAACACCAACGTGCTACCTTCCCAGACTGCAGGTCATCCTTGCATTATAATTGTTCTTCAGTCCTCTGCCCCATCCCTCTCTTCTGAGGGATACTAGGGGAAGATGTTTCTTATTTGTTTGCTCCCTCACTGACTTTCTCTCTAGAAATGGGGATAAACTGTCTTAGCAGGTGGGTTGCCAAGGGATCCTTGTCCTTCTCTCAGCGCACTGGCATATGCAGTGTGAATCCCCAGCTGGCTGGCAGTGAGGATCACCTGCCCAGTGCCCTTTAATCCCTTTCACAAAAGCTCCTGTTTCCCAGAAGGACCACTGCTCCCATAGAAGTGTTGCTGTTGCATGATTTTTCATCCAGAAACATTAACTTGCTTCGCTCTTGCTCAACAGTGCCAAGCCAACAGACTTTGACTTCCTGAAGGTTATTGGCAAAGGAAGCTTTGGAAAGGTAAGTGGGTTTGTGCCAGTGGGCTGCAGCTCTCTGCGGGCAGCTTGGGAGATGTCCTAGCTGAAGGAATTTGTCCTTCACTTGCACCTCTCCCAAGGAACATGGCCACGTTCGGACTGGGACTGAGACCAGATGGGAC
Organism: Nettapus auritus; assembly: GCA_011076525.1. Classification (NCBI taxonomy): domain Eukaryota; kingdom Metazoa; phylum Chordata; class Aves; order Anseriformes; family Anatidae; genus Nettapus; species Nettapus auritus. Next base: position 3,451,159 of record CM021784.1, read on the forward strand.
CTGAGAGAGGTTTTCATTGTCCATTTGTACTTGGAGCTGTCCTGCCATCTCTAGAAAGAAGCATGGGGGTGCTTCATGCTCAAGGTGGTGATAGCAATGGGCAGTACTTCTTGTTTTTAAAGTCTCAGATGCTTTCAGTTAATAGAGGATGCCTAGACAAAGCTGTGCTTTGTAAAATGGTAATGATCATCTTTAAATGAATCTCTCTGAATACTCCCAAGCCACTTTCTTTTGGGTGTGTAAGAGATTCAGGGATGCTGTGTACCTCTTTCTGGCAATGCGAAAGTCCTGAGGGTGGGGAGCCAGTGGGCTAGGGCCTGGGCTTTAAACCTTCATACCTGACCCTCCAAAGTCGTAGTCTCAGTATAATCACTGACAAGAGCGTTCAGCTGGTGAGAAAACGCTAACAGTGGCAGAAGGTGAGACTCAAACCTGTGTCCATGACTCTGTTCCAGGTCCTCCTGGCCAAACGCAAGTGTGATGGGACTTTTTATGCTGTGAAAGTCTTGCATAAGAAAACTATCCTGAAGAAAAAGGAGGTATGTCTGCTATCCCCAGCTGCATCCACAGGCAGTGCTCAGTGTGTGAGCAATCCTGGTAATGTAATCAAGGCAAGCATCCATGCAGACAGCTCACATGTTAACCATGGATTTCTCTGTGCCATGGGAATATGGAGAAAGGACTGAGATGAATCTAGCTTAGAGAGCAGGGTGCTTCCCTTCTTGGGGGTGGAGATGATCCATAGGACTCTCAGCTTCTTTCAAACCAGGGGTGAGCCAGTGCAGCAGGCTGGACTGGAGTTTTGCCTGAAAATCTAATGCCTTGTGTGCTTTTTGCTAGCAAAACCACATCATGGCAGAACGCAATGTACTCCTGAAAAATGTCAAGCACCCCTTCCTTGTGGGACTCCATTACTCCTTCCAGACCTCGGAGAAGCTTTACTTTGTCCTTGACTATGTAAATGGGGGGGAGGTGAGTATAAGTCTTATTTTTAATCTTCTGTTTGGTCCTTCCCAGGCATTCTGCTTTACTGCCTACAACTGTTTCTTGGCAGAAGATGATGTTGAAACGTAACGTTACTTTTCTGGAAAGCTCCATCCAGGAGCAGTACAACTTACCTCACTTATAAGCTAGGTGAAGATATTGATGAATAGGACTTGTGCTGGCTAATTTTCATGGCAACAATGCTGAGAAAAGTGTTAGGGGCATTTTAATATCCCCTGGAGAACATGTGAAATGCTGATGTTGCTGATCTTCATGGAAAACTCACTTGGGGCCCAGCTCTAGACCCCAGCCTTGTGCTTAGGTGATGCCACTGCACTGTCCGGCTTCTCTTCCTCACCTGCAAAAGCTGCTCTCCTCAGCTGCCTCTCTGTGCTACCAGAAACTGGCTGGGAGATGCTGTTAGCATGGAAGTGTTTTTTATATAGGGGATCCTAATCCACATAGGGATCTCTGGGGGGTTCAGCTCTGCATTGGTACCGCTCTTCATGGCCCCAGTAGAGCTATAACATGCTTTGTAGCAAGCAGAGAGTCTGAACTAGACCAGGAGATGGCCAGGTTTGGGGCAAGGAGTTCTTAAGTGAGATGGTGATAGAAGAAGAGGTCAAATGAAGCAGTTTCTGGAAAGGTGCTTAGAGAGCTAAATAAGGCTGCAAGATGTGGGCTTATTTGGTGCTGTTCGTATACCACTTGCTGCAAATCAGTTTTCACTTGAGCAGCTGGCTTCAAGGCTTTCTCCACATACCCTTCAGCTTCTAGAAAAGACACGATCAACCCTCTCATCTGTTTTTAGCTCTTCTTCCACTTGCAAAGAGAGCGCTGCTTCCGCGAACCCCGGGCACGATTCTATGCCGCGGAAGTTGCCAGTGCAATTGGGTACCTGCATTCCTTAAACATCATCTACAGGTGAGGTGTGTGTCCCTGCTGGGGAGAGCAGGGGCAGTGAGTCGGCCAGCCAGGCTGAGTGCAGGGCTGCAGGGGGAAAGGAGGTCTTGGAACTGTGCAAACACCAGGACTGGGGTAGCTGAAGTTTATCACACAAAAAGGTGTGCTGCTGGCGATTTACCCTGCAAGAGGTGTGCTGACTGCATGGGGCCTGCTGGGCAGTAAACACATCTAGACCGATAGCGGGGAGGAGAGAAAGTGGTTGGGTGAAAAGCTCTACAACACACCTTCTTAAAGAAGTAAGAAACTCAGTGACAGCTTCTGCATGAATGCAGAAATAGAGGCTAACAGCTGACCCTGTGTGACGAGAGCAGCCTTTCAGTGTTAACATGCATGTTAATATCCAACATTGATGGGAGGTTGCACTTTGTTCCCCTTCCGGTCCTGGTGAGATGAACTGTGAAGTCCTGGTAGCTCCTGTTCTCAGCTGATGCTGTACCACATTAGGCTTTTCTGAACATCTAGCCAAATCTGCTCAAACAGCCCTTCTTGTCTTGCAGGGATTTAAAACCTGAGAACATCCTTCTGGATTGCCAGGTACATTCAGCTCTCATGTTGCCTTCCTTTTGTTTTTAAAGTGTTTGGATCATAAACAGAGGGCTACAGTCTTGCAAGCCAAGCTATTTCTCCACTCCATGGGTTTTGTGTGTAATGTACCACTGCGTTTCTGTGCAGATCTTGTGGCTGGGAGCGAGCATTCCCCTGCACAGCTGCGCACAGATCTCTGCCTGTAGCCAGGAGCTAGGACCTGGCCTGTGGGGTCTGGGACTGAGGTGCTAGGAGCAAGTCACTGCTTCTCTGGTGGTGACCCTATGCAAACTGGCTCTGGAATAAAGCAGTGTCAAACTGCAGCAGTGCTGAATGTCTCCCCAGCTATGTAGTTGTAGAGAAACCTGTGTGGGGAAAAGTCTGGGTTTATTTTTATGTATTTTCTGTACAGGCTCAGGTATTTGCATGGTAGGATGCCCAGAAGGTGAGGGAGGGGAGATGTCTATTTTGGTGCCCCAGTTCGTTCATTAGATGCAGCGTTAAGGCCAGTGCTTGGAAATGCTGTTTCTTTTTTAGAAAGAGTAGGCTGGGCTGAAATTCCTCTCTTCTCAGGGCCACATAGTATTGACAGACTTTGGACTCTGCAAAGAAGGAATGGAGCAAGAGGAGACCACTTCCACGTTTTGTGGCACTCCTGAGGTACGGCCTGTGCTGCAGCTTCCCTGTGACCTGGGGGCTGAAAGCCTTCTGGGTCCCATAAAGAGCCAGAGGCTGCTCAGCATCTCTGAAAACACAAGCTGTGGGAGCTGGCCAGCCCTCAGTTCCTGAGGCTGTCAGCCTGAAGCTGGAGTGGAGATGAAGCCTTTCCTACTCAGCAGGGACTGTTGTACCTCCAATGGCTGACTAGTACTTTAAATTTGCTGCATTATCAGGGCAGGGATCCCTGCTCTTGGAATAGCACCAGGCCTGCTCCAAGTGGTTGTGGAGACAACCTTGACCCTGGGAGCCTGGCCCATGGCAGCTGCAAGCAGGCTGTTTACCCGCGCCGATACCCAGAGCTGCAGAACATGGAACATGCTGGTACTGACACACGCAGGCCTTGCTGTACCCTTCGGTGTGTCCTGGGTACCCTGAAGCTGCCAAAATCTCATGTCCTGAGTTGAGGATCTGGCTGTGGGGAATGTCCCCTTGCTGGGGAGAACTCTTCCTGCTCCTTATTGAGCTGAGGATTCTGGCAGCACTTTGCAGTAGGTATTATCCCTGTCCTGCTGTCCTTCAGATGTCTTGAAGGGTCTGTAACCAAGACAGCCTTCGGTATTCAAGCTCAGTAGAAGGGATGGGAATTTGCTGGTGGCAGACCTTGGTTTACAGTTGGGACAAACTTATGCAATAGTACAGCATGAACCAAGTGGTGCTGTCTGAGCTTTGTTTATTTTTTCCTGCCTGAGATAGGGAGCCTGATAGCACTTGGACTAATGCATGAGAGCAGGCTTGATGTGCTGCTTGCTCTGCAGGTCGCTTAAATTCTTGCCTGTTGCTCCTGGGCAGTGGTTATCAATAGTGTCACTGCTTTGGACAAACCTACTGGGTCTGAAAATTGCACATTGCTCAAAATTACATGAGCCCATTACAAATGTAATATATCAGTGCAGGAGAGGGAGAGGTTTTCTGGTTGAGTTGGGGTGAATGGTCAATCCTTGTACAAGTCCTTCCTAGGAAGGGAGCACTCCTGCCCAGAAAAACTCTTGTGGCTGTGGGTGGGAGGTGCCTTTCAAACACCTTATTAAGGGGGATGTGGAGAGTCTATCACAGCCTAGTAGGATATGCAGTGCACTTGTGTGCTTCCTAGTGTGTTTGACTAATGTGAACTGCAACCAGGTTTGTATGCTTATGAAGGCAAAGCCCTTCCTTTATAATTTGACCCCAATATTTACTCCTGACTCTCCCCAGTACTTAGCTCCTGAGGTGTTAAAGAAGCAGCCGTATGACAGGACAGTAGACTGGTGGTGCCTGGGAGCCGTCCTCTATGAGATGCTCTTTGGACTGGTAAGTTTGGGAGCTGTCAATTTTATTCTAAATGGTAGAGAACTTAAGAACTTATTTTCAAGCCTTATGATGTGACATCGGCCTGGTGTGCCTACAGTACCTGATATGGACAACTGAATTCTGAATGCAAATACCTGGTTCAATCATATCATTGCCCATACCCAACAGCTAGATGGCAGGTTTACATCTTCTCCCTGTGGGACTCATCTGGACCCGTCCTTTGTGGTTCCTTATGCTTGTGTTTTATCTGGCTGCTTCTCTTTCATATTAGCCACCTTTTTATAGTCGGGATGTGACTCAGATGTATGACAACATTCTGCACAAGCCACTCCAGATCCAAGGAAGCAAGACCGTGGCAGCTTGTGACATCCTCCAAGGACTTCTCCATAAGGACCAGAAGAGGAGGCTGGGTGCCAAAACAGACTTTGTAGGTGGTCTCTCTTATGACTGAGGGGAGGATGGATAGGAAGCCTTTCTATTGAGTCTCTTTCATGCTAACAGCACTGCCTTGGGAAAAGCTTTCTATGCAGATTGATCAATTTCCAGCTCCCTAAAAGGGAGCATGTGAGGTTGACTCCTTTCCAAAGGGAAATGCTGTGCTTCCAGATGTGGTGGCAAGCTTGGACATGATGTGATGGTATCATCCCTTCAGGGGATTACAGGACCATGACCCTTATGCATAAAGGAGTTGTTACATTGCTCCTACACGGACACGTTAACTCAAAATCTTGTTTCCAAAACTTACTACTATGAAACCAGTTGGCAGTTGCTGGAAAAGAAAGGTTTATAGACTGATGCTCCTTCCCCTCTTTCTATGCAGCTTGAGATAAAGAACCATGTATTCTTCAGCCCAATAAACTGGGATGACTTGTACAACAAGAGGATTACCCCTCCATTCAACCCCAATGTGGTAAGTGGGTATTTCTTTTGGTATCTACTAAATATAAAAGGAATCAGGCCCATTAAGTCTGAGGCACTTTCCTTATATCAACACTGAGGGATGCTGAAGTATAGGTTATGCACCGCAAATGTGGTGGTGGTGACTTCGGAAGAGCAGCTGTGTCAAATTGCATACAAGTAAGTGTTTGGGGTCTGATCACTCAAAATTGTGTCTCTCTGCCCCTTGGTTTAGGCTGGTCCAGCTGATCTGCGACACTTTGATCCAGAGTTCACCCAAGAAGCAATCTCTGCCTCCATCACCCGCACGCCTGACTTAGCAGCCAGCAGCTCCAGTGCCTCAGATGCTTTTTTAGGATTTTCTTATGCACCAAGTGAAGAGGACTTCTAAGTTTTATAAAGGCTTTGAGAAGCCAGATTTTAACTGAATGGGTTTTATGTGTATTTTTTTTTTTCCTTTTTGAAAGGAATGGCACTGTCCTTTGCTCATGGTTTATGGGAAGGGGGACTAATACACTAACTGGCTGGGACGGAACAAAGCTCTTAATTTGTGCTGTTTGGATTTCCCTCTATATGTGTGTTTCCCTGGCAGAGAAAGTGGGACACCAGTTATTATTTTCCCCTAAGTGTCTTGTACTACTTGGCAGAATTATATTCACTGTGGTTGTATTTACGGTTGAGGTATGTATCATTCACATCACAGGTGTGTGTGTGTGGAACTAATGCTGCCCAGCTATGTATGACTGCTTTGCTTTCCTGTAACAAAGGGAAACTCTTCACCCTACATACAGCAGTGGCTTCCTTCAAGTGGAAGTGCTTATTTAAGTGGTTGGGGAACAAGTAGTCCCGTTGCTGGTGGCTAGGCTGGAGTTAGACTCACTGAACTCCCCCAGTTTGCTACCTAAGCCATTAAAAATCTGGTAGCACCAGAGGTGGATGTTAGATTTTAATGTTCTAGAGCAGAAATGCAGGATTTGATTCAGTGGGTGCTGCTGGAGAAGCAGAGCTGCCACAGCAGATGGGATGAGCACTGCTACTTGTGGAAGGAAGCCATTTCCTCAACCTGGGCTCAGCCACTGTTCATCTTTTAACTCTCCAAAGGTGGCTTACAGGTCTGCGAATTCTGAAGTGGGCTGCAGCCTTCCATGGGAGCCTGTTCTTGGCAATGATCACAGGCTCTCCCTCTGATCCAGGACTGGGGTGCTGTACGTAAAAATCCCAGATAAAAAGTGATGTAGAAGGGGCTGCGTTGCTTGCCAAAATAAAGATTTGGTAGGGGGGAGTGGAGGGTGGGAATCCTTTCACAGCATGTGCTTGACTTCTCTTGAGGAACATGAACACAGAAAGGAGCGTGGGGAGCAGGGGGCAGTGGGTGGATGGTGGAGCCCCTCAGGAGAGCCCCTTCTCTCCTCTCCACACCACTGTAACACTGCCTTCCGTGCTCCCGGGGTGCTCCAAAAATGCCTGTCACAGTTGATCATAGATGTAGAAGAGTTATTTATTCTGCCTTAATTTAAATGCTGGTGTACTTATTGAATGTCACTTCCTCTTTTTCTTTTTTTCCTCTCCAAGTCCTTGTGCCCCTGTGGGGAGGAGAAAGAGGGATAAGAAATTGTAAGTTATGTACAACACGTGGATAAACAAGGGCATTTCTAAAAATTGGGTAATGCTCACACTGTTGGGAAGCTTGTCCTGGAACATTTTTTTTTTTTTTTTTTTTAATTACCAGCCTCTATCTTATATGTGCTGGAGTCATTAGAAAAATGACATGGTTTATATTAAAGTGCATACACTGATGTGTTTCCCTCTTTTGGGCCTGTGTTTAAACAAATGCTGGGGCAGGAGAAGAGGAGGGAGGCAGGGGTGGGGGTGCTGTGGAAGGGTTAATTTTTAATTATAAGTCCTTGTTTGGGCTCGGGGGGGGGAGCTCTGAGGGGTGCGCAGGCCTCCCTGACGGGCCAGGCTCCGCGTCCCGGTTTGCCCGGCGCCAGGGCTCCCCTCAGCGGGCGGCGGGGCGGAGCGCTGCTCCCCCCGGCCCGCCGCAGTGGTACGGCCCCGCCCCCTGGTTTCCCGGGGAACGGAGCAAACCATCGCAACGACCCCCAGCGCCGAGAGGGGGGGCGGCGCGTGCGCCTTGTTGGGCGGCGGGGAACGGCCGGGCCTGGGGCGGCTCTGCTGCGGCTCCGGCCCCTGCCCCTGCCCCGGGCGGCGGGGCGCGCAGGGTGGCTCCGCTCGGCCGCTCCTCCCGGCTTTCCTGCAGCTTAACCGTATGGAGAAGGGCCCGCGGAACGCCATCGTCTTCAACGCGTCCAAGGGGGAGGCTTTCACTCTCAACGGCAGCTACAAGGCCTGGCGCAAAAGGCTGCGGGGGAACTGGAGGATCCTGAGGTGAGGGCGGCGGGGCCGGCCCTGGTGAGGGCCACCGAGGTTTCCTCCGGCCGTGGCTCTCCTCCCGTAGCCCTCGTGCATGTGGTTAGCGCCTGTCTGTCCACGACATGGCAAGTCCAGAGGGAAGAGGAACAAGGAGACCTACCCGGTACCAGTTTTAATAGCAGTTGTGGCAGTTTGCACCAGTTCTTGATCCAAAAAAGTGTATCTTTAGAGGTTCTTTGCGATTTAATAGGTTCACATTTCTAAGGACTACTGTCATTTCAGTTATCAACTTTCAACCAAGACGCGGATGTGAAGTGACTGAAGTAATTTGCTTTATGTTTGTTTGCTGGTTCTTTTAAAAAAAAAAAAGAAAACGTTGTGGTTCAGGACTGCATCCCCGAATGATGTGTTTTCTTACTGATCTCTTCATAGCTTAAAAGATGAGATCACGGCTGAGAAACTGTTTGGGGTAAGACTGTGGATAACAGCTGGTCCAAGAGAAAAGTTCAGTGCTGCTGAGGTAAGAAGTCAGTGATTGTTTGCAAGTCTGTTTTATTAAAGGTTGGCTTAATGTGAAATAGTAAAGAACAGTCAAGAAGACTTTACAATAATATTACTTTATATGAATTTACACAAATTAAGATTTGAATGCATTTCTCGTAGAATCCTTTAAGTTCATTGCAAACAGTCAGAATCATTTACCTACGTTCATCTCAGTACAACTTGCTGCAGTATTGCTTTTAGCTTCTTTCACGTATATTTTTCTGGATGTTTGTTTTTTAGTTTTTGGTTCTGAAGAAATTCCTGGAGGATGGTGGAGCCATCCTGGTGATGCTGAGAGAAGGCGGAGAGTCCCGATCTGGCACAAATATTAACTTCTTGTTAGAAGAATATGGAATCATTTTCAATAATGGTAATGGGGCTTACCGATACCTTTTATTCTTACATTTTCAGCAAAATCAAAAGGGCAGGTTCAGTCTTTGTAGGCTTGCAGATCCCTCTCACGAAGTATGTTTTTGTGCCTTTTCGAGATGTTTTCTCCTGAAATCTGTGCATGGAAGCCTAATAGTGAAGCACACCAAGAGCTTTCCATGGATGTGGAAACTGGACAGCAACAAGTGGCTTGATAGCCTATCAGCCATCTCTGTGCCTTTGCTATATTTGACAGCTTTGATGGTATTTACTAAAATAAAATTACTTCTAATTATGACATTTATTTTTTAAAAGGCCTTTCACTTCAGAAATTTGTTTCCAGACATTTTAGCGAGTTGAATCACTCCATGCTCACCCTAAATCAACAGTGGCGCTTTCCTTTAGCAGAGCAGTAAAATGCCATTTCTTAGGTTTTGTACAGCCGAAGTATATAAATCAGCTATGTGTCTCAGTGTACACGAAATAGTTTTAGGCTCTTTGGTGGTATTTGGTCCCTTAGACTGTATTTTGTTTTTTTTTTTTTTAATTGTTTGCTTGTTTGAGTCAACCCTATGAGCTTCATGCTTTTGGAAGATAGATTAAAAAACAATTTGAACTTGATAAACTTGAGACGTATTCTTTTAATTTATCTTTTTTTTTATATATCTGTAGAAAGGTGGGAGACGTGGAAAAAAGACATGGTTTATTTTTCTTATTTTTATTTGAACTTGCAAATATATTCCTGTTCTAAACCTTTAAGCGCAAAAGGAAATGGTAGTGAAGGCCGATCTGAATGCTGGTCTGAATTCTTCTGAGAGCTGCATGCCAGTGTTGTGGTGTTAGAAGCAAACATCCAGGGAAGCCAAGAACTGTACTCATTTGACATTGCTGTGTCTGGAATATTGATCAGTTAAGAGGTAAATTTACTATTTTGTGTTTATTTTTTAATTCAAGATGCTGTTGTACGAAATGTTTATTACAAGTACCACCACCCAAAAGAAGCACTTATCTCTGATGGAGTTTTGAATAGGTAAATATTTTGGCTTTATGGACCTTTACAGTGAACGCTGTTAATCCATCGTTTGTTCACTAGGTTTTGTTTTTCAATATGTTCTAGGGGAATCAGTGAAGCTGCAGGAAAAACAGCACTTGAGACAACAGATGAAGATGGAAGCAGACACGACTTGCAGTAAGTGTTTTCCTTCCAGGTAGCTGCTGTGAAAAGATTTAGCCTAACTCAATTAGCAGACCCTTAATCTAGCAGGAGTTTATTTCACTTGTGTTGAGGTTTTCTAATGTGTTTACGTCTCCTTTTATGTTTCTTGCTCCTCGAGGTTATATGTGGAAAGTTCAGTAACTCTTGATAGCCACTTGAGGAGCAGGAGTGATAGATTTTGAGGTGAATTATCCTGAATCCCCTGACCAGATCCATTTTTTTTTTTCCCTCATCTGTAGATCTGAGTTTTATTAAACAGCATAAATGTGAATAAGATGTAGATAGTGGGTGGTCTTGCTGTAGACAAGAGGAACCCTACAATTTTTAGAGAGTTTTACTCCAGGGTAAGATAGATGTTTGTTACAATTTTTAACTTTCTGTCGTACTGCTCTGTTCTGCAGAGAAGTGAGAAGGCATTGAGAAGAATACATTTTTTCCATAAATAACTTCATATGTTTGTATTCTTTCTTGCTGCTGGTTTATAGACTAATAAGTAACCATGTGGTTGTTTGCAAGGAAAAATGTAAGTGTAAAGACATTTAATATAGTTTTGTTTCAGAATATATGTTTGGCTATGAGTTAAATAGCCCTGCACTTCTCTCAGATACAGGCGTATGCAAACAGAAATCAAAAGCAATCTTATGTGAGACGAGTTGTCAGCCTGGGAATGCCTGTAGAAGGAGACTAAAATGTCATTTTAATGATCTGAATTTTTCAAAGCATGGCTTTTGACATTCCACCACCAGTGTACAATTAAACCACAGAGTTTATGCAGATAAACTGAGTCTTATAAATATGTCCAGCGTACCTGATACATGCAGGTACTTCAGGATGTTTTGTACTCCTTTGCAGAGCTCTCACTTTCGTCTATCCGTTTGGTGCCACGTTGAATGTGATGAAACCAGCGGTGGCTGTTTTGTCAACAGGATCTGTCTGCTTCCCGCTCAACAGGCCTATTCTCGCTTTCTACCAGCATGAGGTATGATTCTTCATGAAACAAACCATGCATTCTGCCCCAGCTCCCCACAGAAATTGTGATTTTTTTTTTTGCTGGGGGCAGTAGGGAAGACTATTGATTTATCTGGGTGCCAGAGGGATATCTTTAGTTCTTCTTTAATGTGTCATTGTTTTGCCTTTGTTCATAGTTTTAGTGGCTGTTTAATGTGATTATTAGTTTCATTAATACTGAGTTAAGGAAGAGGATCTGTCCTTTGTTAGTTTATTAAAAATAAATCAACTTTGAAAGCTAAGTAGTAGTTGATGGGTACAATAAGTTAATATTGCTCCTGGATATAATTACGTTAGCACACATTTTACTGTACAGATGAGTTGCTAACACTACTGTGGTTTTTGGTATCTTAGGCAGGAAGGTGATTTTTTGGTTTTGTTTTTTTTTTGAGGATGCCTCTATTCATTCTTCCGTGTTGTTGCTGAAATGCACCCTGTAAATCAAAGAGCATGCAGCAGCCTGAATTTACAAGTACACTTACCGCTTGCATTTTGTCTGCAGCTGGCAGAAGATAAAATAAAATCCCTCTCCACACCCAATATTTGTACGGAGATCCAAAGAGCCTATAGGCTCATGTGTAACCTTGCACCCATGATAATCCTGACATGATTTGCATTACTGTAAAAAAAGCTTTCTTTGAAATGTAAGTCATCTAGGTTATGTAAAGTCATAACTTTAGAAGTGTTTCTAAAAAAAGCTTTAGAAGTATTAGAAGAAAGTGTTTTCTTCTGAGAATTGTAACAACTACGTTTGTACCTCCAAGAGGTCTTTTGCATGGGTTGATCACTGAAATGGAAACCGTTACACATCACGCAGGTAGTTCTTCCTGCAATAAAATACCATGATGTGAACATCAAATAGGTGGCATCATTTTTCCTTGTCTAGTTTGCGGAAGTTGTAGACAAAAAGGTAGAAGATGAAGCCAGAGACAGAGGTTCTCTTTCAGGCAGAGCAGTGGAACTTGTCAGAAGGAAAACAAAATCTCTTGGAGCAAAGAGGAGATACGGTAAGGAACAGCAACAGAAAGTGAAGGAGTGGAAAGTAAGAGCAGAGGATGCTGTCTAGTTGTGCTGTTGTGGATAAAGCGTGTCGAATTCAAGTTAAAACTTTTGCAAAAAATGGAGTAAGAAACATCAGAAATTGTTAGGCTGGAGCTCTGTTTGAGGTGCCTTCAAACTCATCACAGCGCTCTTTATGGTTATGTTACGCTGCGAGTCTCACAGTTGCTGCAGGGAGCATACAGGCTTTTTGTTCTGTTGAACACTTACCATTTTTTGTATGTGTCCTAGTGGAAGGATTAAGGGATAATCTGGTTAGGGAAGAATTCCAAAGATGTTTCGTGAATGCATTTTCGTGCACGTTTGATTAGGTAAATGAAAGTATAACAACCAGAACATTCTGCATTTTCCTATTAGAAATAATGAAATTACCAAACTCTTCTCTCATTATCTGATGTGATATGTGCTATACTGACACATGCACGTGTCGTTGTCCTTCAGGTTTGCATTCATTTACTTAGTTCTTTTTTGCTTCATGAACAAAAAACCTGCAAAAATAACCTATGTGCAGCTCCTGTTGATGATACTGGGATTTTGCTGATTGCCAGCCAGTTGTATTTCTAATCTTAGGAAATGCAGATCGGTATTTTTTGTAATTTTATGAGCCCTAAGAGCATATGCTCTTTTAATAATGCTGTGCTCTTGTGAGCTTGCCACGTTTGAAACTGCCTTTGGCACTACTTATTCTAAAATTTCTTATTTCTTTAAATTGCTTTGTAATGGGATGCCATTAACAATTGCCTCGAAAGCTGTGATTTGGAAGGATTTCTTTACTGTATTGTATTCTTTGTTGATAGAGTCAAGGTGGAAAGATGGCAGCACTGGGATCTTGCCACATGTTCAGTGATCAATATTTAGATAAAGAAGAAAACGGTAAGATCATGGTAAGTTAAAAAAAAAAAAAAGTTTTCATAGCAGTTCTGAAGAAATCCAAGCTTACCAGGTTCCTCTTAAAGCTTAGAGCAAGACAGCTATGAAATCGATTCAGTGTGGAGATTCTGACCCTGTGCTAACACCCTGGGGTCTTGGTCAGAGCACAAGTAACAGGAGTTTTTAGAGACACAGCTTACGTTACAGGGCTCTGAAAACCTTTTCCTATTTGTGTTCACCACTTCATTGTTATTTAAATGGTCAGTAGATCTTTTTTAAAATTTATTACTTTTTCATAGTTTCTTTGGTGCTTGATTATTGCTTTATGATTAACAAACCTTTGCACATATAGCTCCTGCTATGGGGCACTTTCCAAAGTGCACTGTGTAACATTCTGTGTAAGCAGGGTGTTCTCCTGAAAGCATGAAGCATACATCTCACACAAAGTATGCTCGCCGTCACGACTCATTGCTTCCCTAAGTAAATACATCAAAGTTTGTATTTTATCCCTAGATATTATTTGACTTATTACCCATTTTTTTCTTTTTCACTGTGTTTAATTTATTAAATGAAATTACGGATGTTTAAGTCCTACAGCAGATTACTCAGACCTTCCTGAAATTCAAGTTTTATCCTTTCCCAGGATATGCTTTTCCAGTGGCTCACAACATCAGATATCCAGTTAAACCAGATGGATATGGAGGACCCTGAGGTAAGAGAGATCCAACACCTGGAAGTAAATAATGGTGTCATCCAGCAGCACCTGTTTTGCCAAAACATGAATTTAGAGCGAAACGGCTAACAGCTAGATGAATACTGTTGTTGTTACACGACCCTTATGCAATGTATAAAATATAAATTGAAAAAACCTATGTGTTAGACTTAGATTGGTGCTTATTCGTACAGTTTCAGCTGTGAAAGGCTCTTCCCAGTTTCCTGTGTTTATGAGATTATTTGCTGTTCCAGGTAAGTAAGTATGCACTTTATATCAAATTTAGTCTAGGTTAGTGTTTGTTGTTTTTTTTTTCTGGCATATGCAAATGCTATTTTTACTTGGAAATACGAAAAAATGTATACTTGTTATGCATAAAAAGAACAAGTCTTGCACAGTTGACTAGTTAGCTGTCTTTTTTTTACTTTAACAAGAATTAACAGAAATTCAGACGCTCCATCCACGTGGCAAGTGTAGCTCTGCATGTAGCTCTACAGCTCACGTAGCAGAATTTGCAGTTTCCTGATCTAGTAATCTGCACTGCAAAGGGGCGTACCTGGTAAAGAGTGAAATAATCACTTACGGATGAGATTTTAGGTGAGGTATAAACTAGAAAGAGGCTATGTAAATGGATTGTTCTTTTTAAATCATAATGGTGTGTGTCGGTGCGTATGTTCAGATTTCAGACTACACCGTGCTCCCAGATACAGCTGCACTGTCTGAACAACTGCGAGTCTGTCTGCAAGAAGGAGATGAGAACCCACGAGACTTCACAAAGCTGTTTGATACATCCCTTTATCAGCTGGATACAACTGCCCTCCCTGCGGTTATCAAGTCAGCAGCTGTGAATTTTTTATTTAATTATTTTTGCATTCTGTGTTCTGCATTTTCTGCTTGTGTGTACTGTGTCTGCTTAGGAGCAGAAGAGACTGAGCTGTAGGCAGCGTTCTGAATACGGATATATACCAGAGGTTTGGGCATGACATGGATTTGCTCTTGCTTCTTCTCTTAGCTGTAGTTTCTGATGTTCTTTTTTTCCTTTTTCTTACTACTGCTGATTCAGTGAACTGATATTTTTAGTAGAACTGTCTGCAGCGACACTGGGTTTCTGAAGTGATAACTGAGAGCTGGTTGTTTTTCCACTGACATATTACTTGGCATTCACTGAAGCTGAATTTCATTCACCTTTGCATTTCCCAATAATTCCGGCTTGAGATTTATCTGTTGCTGAGTTTTATCAGTTGTGTAGCACTAGCAGCTTTGTCCCTTATGACTCATGTTATCCAGGTCACGTATGAACACGTTGAATAATAGCAGGCTTAACACAGAGTTCATGAAACTCCACTCTTGCAGACACTTTCTTCCTGCTCCATATTTCTGGTATTTTCAATAGATGTGAATTCATCGTGAGATGTTTCTTCTGATCCCATAACAAACACATTTTTAATGGCTTTTGGTTAGGGACTTTCTGTAGAACTTCTTTGAAATCCCCAATGAGCGCTTTTTGAACTGGGTTACCTTTTCCTCATGCACGTTCATCTCTTTAAAGTTGTTTGAAGAGTTGAGAAGTGTGACTTCCTTCTTTTTCCTCATCTGATACATCCAGCTATCATTATCGTCTTCTCAGTTATCATTTTAACCAACTTGTTTGCTTTAGAAGTCAGTTATTACTGATACATAGTTCTCTGGGGTCCTTCCAAAATTACACGTCCCAGTTTTATGCTATTACTTTGTGCAAAATGTTGGCCCCGGTATTTTGTAAAAATTAACTCCTATAGCCTTTAATGCATGCAAATGGAAACGGATGGCGTGTTACTTCTCCTGTCACGCTGTGTCTTCTGTGTTGCAGAGCTTACGAACAGCTGAACGTGAAGCATGAACCTCTCCAACTTATTCAACCTCAGTTTGAGACTCCGCTACCTGTCCTCCAGCCAGCTGTAAGTAAAATCTCCGTGCTGATAAAGGATACGGAGAGTCTTTGTTTCATGTAAAAACTCTCGTTTCCATATTGCTTTTAAAAAAGAGGGAGAGAAATGCTGCAGTGATCATTAATGCCTCAGGAGATGAATACATTGCAAAATCTTTTACGGAGTTCTTAGTTATGCTTTTCAAGTTCTGTTGATAAGAATTGAAATGTAGCATCCGGTACCATAGCTTAACTTTCCTAGAGAGCTCAGAATGCCTTGCATATGTAAGCCCTGCAGCCAGCTCGCTGCTCCCAGTCCTGTGAGCCACTGGGGTTTGGCTTTTACCTTTTGCTGTGAAAACAGAAGGTGGCGTTCCAGAAAGCAAGGTATTGTAAGCAATACACTGACTGCTGCCAGGGGAGGTGCCAGTCTGTCCTGCTATTCTCCGACCTTCTGCATCTGTTCAGGAAGTAGAAAGTGAAATAGCTTTTTTACAGCAAAGGCTGGCCAACCTTTTACCAGCAGAGATTTATGCTGGCAGCAACAGGAGCTACTGCAGTGTCAAACTTTTCTCAAAATGCAGGTATCTGACTCCTGCCATCGTGGCTCCATCCTTTTTTGGCTTGGCCACTGAGGAGACGTTACTGTGATGCTGACAGCTGCAACTGAAAGTAGTGTCTCGTGCTGCTTTTTAAAAATGTGTTCGTTTAGAAATAAAGTACTCTTTTAAGCACCTGTAAACCCTGATAATTGCACAGTTACACTTGTGGCGTAAGTGGTGACTGCATAAAAAAGAAAATACCCTTACCGGAGTTAACGTAGATACGTTTCAGTGTGAGTTGTTACGGCCTGCTTAGTGCCTTGACCATCTGAACGCTAAACTGAATCACCCGCGTCTCCTGGAACAAAATCAAAAACAAACCGTGCAAATGCAGTACGTGTAGTTGTGGTGCTGGGTGATAACTCCGCCATGCTCGGGACTAAATTCTTTTGGCATATTCAGTTATTTCTATGAAATGCAAATGGCATTTTTATAAGGTTGTGCCTTTGCACTCTGGGCTTTGGAGTTGCTTTTGACTTTATAATATGTTTCTTGAAGTCCTGTCTAAAACTGGTATCTTAGGGATTTGTGAAGTGTAAAATAATTAGCAATAAATTGTGCTGATTTCTCTTCAAGGTTTTTCCACCTGCTTTCAGAGAGTTGCCTCCTCCCCCTCTGGAGCTGTTTGACTTGGATGAAACCTTTTCATCTGAGAAAGCTCGCCTTGCAGAGATTACAAACAAATGTAAGCGGAGCAACCTGATTGTTTACACACACTTTTATATAAGTTTTTGGAGGGAAATAGGTGTTTGTGGAAATCCACAGTTGTAATTCTGGGCCAAGATTGCTCGGAGCCTTGCAAGTTGATACATGGCTTACTGGTCATGAAAACGTCAGTTAGCAGCCGTGCAGTTCTGTTTGCCTTTCTGTCTGCTTTCCTCATTTAAGTAGACATGTGACTCGGAAGGCCTGCTGTTAGAGAGATGCTGGCTTCCTTTTCGGTTATTTTAGGGAATGCTGTTTGAAGTTAGCAGTGCGGTATCTCGTACTGTCAGTAAGTACCTGTTAAGATTATTCTTAACACACCTTAACGTGAAACAAGAAGAGAAAGTACTGGCTGCAGAAATACATCACGGTAGTCCTCTGAACTTATTTGTAAGATTCCCCAGGATACGAAAAATGAATGGAGATTGGTATTTAGTGTATTTTTGCCCAGGCAGCATGGGTAGGTGTGATGTTCAACTGCCTCCTTCCTTGGGATGTTTTTTTAGGTACTGATGATGACCTGGAGTTTTATATACGAAAATGTGGCGATATCCTAGGAGTAACAAGTAAACTCCCAAAGGAGAAGCAAGATGCGAAAAATATACTGGAGCACGTCTTCTTCCAAGTGGTTGAGTTTAAGAAACTGAACCAGGTATTTTTAATAACAGGATTACAAGTGAATTGTTGGTAGCATCAGCCAGCGCTGAAGCTGCTGCATCTTCGTAGCACCTGTGCTTGTTAGGCTCAGGCGATAAGCAGCGTGTTAAGGCATTTGATGTACGGTAAAGTAAGCCAGTGAAGTTTGATCCAGAACGCTTATGTCTGGTAATCTGCATAGAATGTGTCATGCTCAATTTATTAAGTCTCCCATTTATTTTAACTGGGGGATTAATACACGCAATGTAGTTCGGGTAATTTCAGCTAAATCCAGTTTGTTTAACTGTGCAGTATGATAAAGCAGTGTGGCCTCACCAGTGTTTGGGGTGCTTGCTAATGCTGCGACGCAGACGTGAAAGCAGCATTGTTACTCCCAGGGAGCACGGTGTCACGCAGTCCGTTTGATGCTTCTGTTTGGCGGATACGATGTTTTTGCTAAGTATTCCCAGCTTCTCAAATAGTCTATTTAAGAAGAAAATCTGAATTTTTATAGTTACAGTTACTGTATACAAATTATGATTTACAATTTCTACAGCTAAAATTCTTCTGGTTTTGTTTCTGCTTTTCCCTTCCCTAAGGAACATGATACTGACACAAGTGAAGCTGGATTCCAGAATGGGAACTGAGACCTGGCTTTCCTCAGATTGAGATAGATCTGGTACAAACGTGCTTATCACCTTTCTTCAACCTCTGTGTTCAGTGCATTGATTGGGCTGTCTCGGTAGTTCACTGAATGTTTGGATCAGTTTCGTGTGGTAGTTTGGACAACTCATGCCTTTTGAGGAGGTGTTTGTATTTTACAAGCACTTTCCGAATAATTCCTTATTTTTCTACTTCTTGATTGAAACTGTAATTTTGTAATATATATATATATATAAAATCTTGTGCTAAGAAAATAGTTTTTGTCCTTTTTTGTTTTGTTTTGTTTTTGTAGCAGGGCTTACTGTGGGTTCTTTTGGCGTACATGTAGCCATTAGTTGCACTGTGGGGAAAGTTTGTTGGTTCGACTTGTGAACCGGAGAAGAAAATACAGCCATAAATTCAGGAGATGCTGAAAAGATGCTGCTCTGTCACCCCGTGGCAGTCACCTTTTGGCTTTCTGCCCAAGTCAACCAAGGGGATGTGGGTTTGGTGCTGTAGGAGGAAAATAATTCTTGCCAGGGAGCGAAGGACTTGAAATTCAGCACCGATGCTGTTGCTGCACATCACTGCCTCATACAAGATTGGAAAAACATCATGAAAGGGAAGGACAGCGTTTGGATTGAAAAGACTTTAAGATTTGACGGCTCGCTATTACAAAAGCGTGATACTGTGCCGAAACCTCAGGAATATTTTTACTTAAAGTTATTCCCAGAGCCAGGTATTGCATAAGAATGGAAACTGAAGCGAAATTCATGGGCCATGCCACGTTGAAGCTCAGTGCACAGCAAAAACAGAGCCAAGGGTATGAGTGGTGAAAGGAACAGACTTGTCAATGTCATTAACACCAAATGTCTTCGTTGCTAAAGTTTTTTTTTGTATCAGCACTGTGAGATTGCCCTTTGACATCCAAAAAAATTGTATTTAATCTGAACCCAAATTGTAAAACTTGAATTTTTCCTCCACTCAGGCATTCCATGCAGCTTCTGTGAGACTGTGCCTTATATTGCTCTGCCATGTTTTTTAATGTCAAAGCTGCCTTTTTTTTTCCCAGAAGATACGTACATCTTTTTTCCCCTTAAAACCCACTCATTTTACATTTTTTCATGTTTTGGATGCCAGCGTGGTACAGACTTTCCTAGAGCAGGTTCCCCAAAGCACCTACGCAGTCATTAACGCGTTGAGATGTGTCAATATAATATTGGCAGAAGTGGTTGTATCTCTGCATCCTTGCAGACGCTCCTTTGTCAAAGCAGCATGTTTGAAATTTTTCAGTTCTTCCTCTTTCATTTATTTTTCTTTAGTGACATGGTTGTGCTTTTCACACACAGCAGCACTTTGTACGTTCCAGCTACAGATTTACATAATAAGCTTTATCTTTCCCCTACAGTATCAATACCAGCCAGTCAACCGGCACAGACTGCAGTTGAACCAAACAACTGTGTGATCTTCTTGCTAATTATAGATCTGGTTTATACTGTTCTTTGGTGTTTAGACTTCAAACTGTAAATACATTCTCTCTCTGTGTCCCTTTTCAGAGTTGTTTTGCCACCTGTTCCTGGTGTCGTAACGTGTTTTTTAGAAAAAAGTCATCTGAGCAGCCAGAGAAGACAAGCAGCTCCCTGTTTACTGTTTGTTGTGCTGTTCTAACAGTGAAGTAGAACAGAATTTTTCAGTGAATGAAGGTTTTTTGGGGCCAAAACCTCTAGCTTGAAATACGTGCAGAGGCAATAGCTAGCTGCCTTCTCTCTTTCAAAACCGTCCCTTTGGCCCTCCGGAGGTGTTTAAACCTTTATTCTGAAAACAGAAGTGCTTGCTGTGCTCATGAAAACGTGACACATGCTCCTTGCTGACAGAATTTTGAAGGAGTTCAAACAGGTGAAGGCTTTCAAGAAGTGAAGCTGGGCCAAGGGCCAGTTAGGCACCCAGCTCCCCACAGGCTTAACATATTAATTAAATTACGGCTGCACTTCAGAGAAGCTGGGTACAAGTTACTTTCCCCTTTTTCCTCTATTCTCTCATGGAGCGTTTTATCACTTCACCTTTAATTTATCCCTGAAAGAAGAGGGAAGGATGCATACTGTTTTTGTAAGTAACCTCTCAATGCCCCGGAAAGCTGGTTTTAACAAGAAGTTCTCCATGTCTCCTGTAAGCAGCTAGTGGAGAAGGAAAAAAAAAAGACAAAAATAAGTGGACGTGTAAAGTGGGGGCAAGAACACCTCTGGAAGGGGGACGTGGAAGTGACCGAGCACGGGCACTGCAGCTCGGAGCTGGCCGGGCTGTGCTTCTCCCCGTGTGCCAGAAGAGGGATCCCCAGCCCCAGCCCCGCCACCGCCTCCCTCGCCCGAGCTCCCCGCGGGCAGCGGCCGGCCCCGGGCCGGGCCCCGGCCTCCGCTCCCCTCGTTCTCCGGCCGCCCCCCGGGGCCGGCAGCCAGGTAAGGGCGGGGGCGGCCCCGGGCCCGGCCATGTTGTGGGCTCCGCGCCCCTCCTCGGCCGCCGGGCCCGGCCTCGGGGCGGGGAGGGAAGCGGCCGGGCCGCGGCCCGCTGGGGGAAGGAGGAAGCGATGGAGCCGGGCCCAGGGCCCTCGCCCTGACCCGGGATAAGCCCCGCGGGCTGGCTGCGAGGGTTGGAGGTTGGGGTGCGCTCGGTGGGCACAGAGAGCTGGAGAGCAGGCGGAGGAGGAAACTTAAATCTTTATTGGGTTAATACAAAAGACAACCATAGGGGAGGAGCAGGGAGCCAGGCTGCGTACCGGCAACTGCAGCTCTCAGCGTGCTGCCACCTGGTAGCGCCCCAAGCTCGTTCCTCTAAAATCTGGCTCCAGCTGGGGGGTGCTGAGCATCACCTCGGTGCCTCACCAGCAAGCCGGCCCCTGCCATGTGGCTCCAGTTGTCTGGCACGAGCTGCCCGCACCCCGCAGAACTCACCAGAGCCACCGGTGGGGCAGGTCATGGCAGCGTGTCAGGTCTGGAGCCCCGGCAGCAGCAGCAGCAACAGCACAGGGCTTGGTGTGCAAACCCAGAGACGGGCTCGAGATCGCTCAGCTGGGCCTCGTGGGTGGCAGACCCGTGGGGCAGAGCAGAGTGCCTCTTGAAGGCGCCGGGCCAGGTCAGAGGAATGACGACGGAGGTCTCCAGGGATGGCGTGTCCGGCTTGGAGCACCCCAGTAACCTCAGCTCCTCGGTGCTTGTGTCAAGGGACAGGCTGGCATCCAGGGGGGCTTTTATTTCCGAGATCTCCCATCGGGGTCCTGGAGGCATCCCAGGGGTTGGGAAGTCACTCAGGTGCTCAGTGCTCTTGGAAAGCAGGCTCTCCAGCAGCTTGGGGTGCTTTTCTTTCTTGCATGGTGTGGAAGTGTTGCATGACGCCACATCCATCAGGCAGCCGGCTTGGCTGGGCAGCCCAGAGAGGTCGGAGGCAGCGTGGCCGTAAGGAGTCTTGCAGAAGCAGACGAGGCTGATGTCGGAGCTGCCCTGGGTCAGGCTCTGCAGCTCGGCCTTCACGCAGCTGCCCAGCACCTCTGGCTGCTTCAGGACACCTTTTGTCACGCTCTCCAAGTCCACCAGAAGCTCCCAGGTGCTTGGTCTCGAGACACTGCTGGAGTCTGCATAGTAACTGCGGACGGGAGAAGAGTGGGTACACCCGGGGGCCGCTGCCACGAACCCATTTTCCAGGATTTCCTTCACGGTCAGGATGCTGGCGCTGCGCCTCTTGGTGGACAGCATGGTGCGGCGTCCCACCGGTGCCGGGTGTCACTGTGAGAATTAAGCGCTGGTGTTTGCGAGAGAGCTGCAGGACGGCCGTGGGGCTGCGTCACCGCTCCCACTGCCAAACCCACCCCCTGGTCCCCCCGAGGAGCCGTGGTGGGTCGGGCAGGTGGGCACCCAGCGTGTCCTTCCCTCGTGGTGTGACACCACCGCACCACAGCCAGTTTATAGGGTCCGTAACCGTGTCAGCCATGGGGGAATGGCTCAGCCCAGCCCTACATCCTCCTCAGCGGGCTGGGGGAGCACCCCCAGAGCTGCTTTTTGGCAGCTTCAGCCCGCACAGTGCTGCTCTTAGCAGCATTTTCATGGGTGCAGGGGGCTTGTTGAGCCCCCCCAGGAGGTGCCGGGCTGGGGGCGAAGGGCGCGCTGAGCCCCCAGCAGGGGGCCGGAGGCAGTCAGAAATCATCCTCTGCACCAAACTCTTTAAAAATTGAGGCAGAAAGCGCCCAAATTTGCTCTAAAGAGGCCAGCCTAGAGGAGAAACTCCTCTGAGCGGCTCGAGCCCTCCGCCCTCAAACATTTCGAGCAACCCGCCGCGGAGAAAACGCCCGGGAAATACAAAGCGCCACTTGCCTTCAGCGCGGCCTCCCTCGATCCGTGCTTCCCGCCCTGGCTTCTAACGACTTTATACCCTGCTAATTAATTAATTAACGGCCCCGGGACCCCCGGCGGGTGCCGTTTGGTTCCTGCCCGCCCGGGGGCGCGGACACGCGTGGGGGGGAGCGGAGCGGGCGGGCGCCCTCCCGCGCGCGCCTCTTTGTGAGGCGGCGGCGCGCAGGCGCGGCCCGGCCCCGCGCGGGGGGGGGGCCGCCGTTGGCGCGAGATAGGAAAAAAAAAAGGGGGGGAAAAAGGGAAAAAAAAGTAAAAGAGAGAACCGCCGGGCCCGGCCCGACCCCGCCATGGCGCGTCGCAGCCGCGGGTGAGTGGTGAGCCCCGCCACGGCCCTGTCCTTCTCACCCCTCCTTCCCGTGTCCCTGTGGGGGCCGCCTTCCCGCCGGGCTCGGGGAGCGGCCTGCTGCTGCCGCCGCTGCTGCTGCCGGCACGGGCGGGAGGATGGAAGGGAGGGGGGACAGGGGGACCGGACCCCCAGCTGCCCCACCGGGGGCTCTCGGCGGC